>JAAAKL020001917.1:0-20714 GCA_010016065.2 Carybdea cf. marsupialis auct. non (Linnaeus, 1758)
GGACTCCCGTTTCCTTCCCCAACCGATAGTCTTTATATCGGGCTAGGCGGGATTGGAACCCACAACCTCTGGCATGTGAGTCCGATTCCTTAACCACTAGACCACGGCGGCTCACTAGACTACGGCGGTACACAACTGGCCTTGCACTAAACGAATTAAAAACTTTTCCAGAACGGCCATATTCGAATGCATTTCAGTAATATACTTACCACAGCCTGCTTCATCACTCCTATCCCCGCAATCATTATCGCCGTCACATACCCATCTTAGTTGAATGCATTTCTTGTTTTGACATGCAAACTGCGTTGATCGGCAACTCGTTTCGGGGCAGCCACGTTCATCCCATCCGTCAGAGCAGTCATCATCGGCGTCACATTTCCATGAATTGGGAATGCATCGGTTATTGCCGCACTGAAAACTGTCCGGCTTACATGTCACTTTTTCTAAAACAAACGGTGGCATATTTTGTACAGCATGATATTTTTAAAAGTTTCATATCCATAGCAACAGAGAATGCAATATTTTTACGCAAAGTATATTTTAAGGTTGTCAGGGATATAGGATTGCGGTTTCAGATAAGAATCGGTGGGGGGAGGGCGTTCACCTTGTCAAGTGTTAGGGTTAAGATTTTACTGCGCAATTTCAAATCTATAGACTCATTCAAAAATTTCTTATTAAAAAGTAGCTCTACCCAATCGAACGGAATACGGTTAATAGATGTGTTTGTTGAGCTACTTTAAATAGTCAAGTTAGTGGGTCAGCGTCCTTTTGGCATAACAATTCATTCAAACCATTGTGTACAGTGTTGGCAATACCATATAATATTGCCCGGTTGAAACCCTTCAAGTTCTGGGACCAAGAACTGTGCCAATACCATTGTGTTTCCATGTTAATGTTGGCCTGCAGTTACTTCATTTCAGTGTTCTTTAAAGCCACAAAGTGTACTGAGCAGCACATATATTAGCCTCATGTTAAAACATCACCATATTCAACACATTGTCACCGAGGTTATTGTACAAATAGCTTCCGCGAGGGCCTAATTCCTCATATGTTGTAATACGCAAAACTTTCCAACTTAAGCGCCGGGTTCTTGCTCGTTTGCGTCAACTAAATCTAGTGAGAAACACCACTGTACTCCTTACTTAATTACCTTTCAAAGACGTTAAATCCCTAGCCCTTAATGATTGATACGGATTTTTACCTCAGAAGAGAACAGAGTTCTGGTTTCTTAGCTGGACAATTGTACCCCAACTTCGAGATGATGACCCACTGAAGAACAACTGAAAAATCACCCAATATATATTCCTATTTACTAACAGCCATAAATCGAACTCCAAGAAACCACGAATATTATTGTTATGTAGGTAATCATTTCATGTAGATTGCAAATAAGAAATTTTACTCTTGATTTACATCAAGCCTCGAACTTATTGGAGTCACTGCCGCTGCATACGCTTTTGGCTACCTGCGATTTGATTAATGCGGGGTGTCCTTAAAAACGCAACACTAGTAGGACAAGCTCAGCATCTTCTGTCGCCTATCTGTGAACAGAGGCTGACATTTAGACTTTTAACATTCTTCTGATAACTGCACTGCAAGATCACTTTTGAACGTGATCATTGGAATTTAAGGGTTTCTTCCCGAGGCAGAATCTTCGATGAGAGGTTATTGGAATGGCATAATTTTTGGTAATGCAGAGCTGCTGGAGCTGGGAGTTCTCGTACTCGAAAACAGAATCCATTCTCTACCGTAACTGTACGAAATTTTAGATCTTACGTTGCCATAGCTAAAACAGTATCCAAACAGATGAAACATTTAGTGAAGAAACGTACTGCAACTCATCGTGTGGATTACTAGAGAAGCTGGATTCTCATTCTAAATGGCGGGAAAGGATGAGTTGACATACCGATAGAATTATTGACAGTGGCAAGATCGAGAGAGCAAATACGCCAATTAGTAGGTAGGGTCTCATGACTGTCGCTCTTATTGTGCTGCCATACAAATTTTTAATTGACCTAAATAAACTTTTCTACAGTAAAACCTCGTAGAAACATGCAAATACAGCACTTACTGCAAGTCTCCTCGAGTTCATCACTTCGATCTCCACAATCATTGTCGCCGTCACAGAGCCAACGATCCCTGATGCACCTGCCATTTTTACACAGAAACATACGCGGTCCACAAGCTGGTGCTACCGTTGCGCTCGTCCCGTTTTCTGGAATAGGTAAAATAAAAGAAAAAAGAATACTTGATCGGGAAATATCAACAAAGAGGGGATCCAAAACTGCAGTTACCTTTGAGCTGTAACTGACATAAATGCGAGGGGAACCTGGGTAAGTCCGACTTACTGTTAAAACTGAACAGGACGCATCAAACTTGTCTTTCAAAGGGGAAGGTTCAAACATGTCTCTAACTACACTTGGCTCGAATTCCGAACTACCGTCAGGTGCCTCCTGTACTTGCCCTGATCTTTCGCAAGTTTGCATAATTGATTCCACTACCCGCGTCTTCCACACTATTCTTTTCCTACCATGAAAATTACGCTCATTATTCAGCTGATTACATCCTCTTGCCTCGACAAACAAAAAAAGAAACAAACGCTGTATTCCTCCACTTGATGTCTATCAATAGTACAACGGGCATGATTATCTTTTCCAAGAACTATACATTAGTTCTTTCTCCCATCAAGGGAAACCGTAACATTCTTGTGTATAACCATAGTATGTCCACACTTTTCAGTGAAATTTTCCATGTATGTAGAACGGATTTAAATGGGCGATAGAAGTGATATACTGCTTTATCTCCTTACGACAACTTCAACTTCATAAGTTGACACAGACCTTAACATTCCACGTTGAAATGGTGTTAACCTTATTCAAACTGCTACAGCGTGGCCGAGTAGAGCCGCGAATGCCATATGAGCTTGATGTACGGTTTGGCCAAAGCGATCGTGGGGAAGCGAGTCGAACTTCTCCTCCTTGGACACCGTGAGTAGACAATTCCCAATTTATATTTTGGGTGACGAGGCGCCTACGGACTCTACTATTGTTCAATGTATCTGAATTCTCACTGCTTTGGAGACACCCCTGAGCAATAAACGGTTTTTCTTTTCTCGGGATACAGTACGGATCCCAAATTTCTTTCTATATCCATGGTAGCATAAATGGTTTGTCCCTCCGCAGTTGTGAGCGAACCAGAGATACTTCCGAAAGCACCATGTGGTCGAGCCACACTGCAGGCTTGTTGTGCCTAAAGCCACTAGAGATAAGGCTGTTGCCACCAATATTTACCCATTGCTCAAGTATATGTAGCCTTTTCTATTCCAAAAGGAGGTTATTTGGGTTGTGGATCTTTTCTTCTAAGATGTTCAACTTATCAAACATACGC
This sequence comes from Carybdea cf. marsupialis auct. non (Linnaeus, 1758), assembly GCA_010016065.2. Classification (NCBI taxonomy): domain Eukaryota; kingdom Metazoa; phylum Cnidaria; class Cubozoa; order Carybdeida; family Carybdeidae; genus Carybdea; species Carybdea cf. marsupialis auct. non (Linnaeus, 1758). The sequence goes on from JAAAKL020001917.1 coordinate 3,388, forward strand.
CATGGCTACACAGAAGGGATATAATTGCATTCAAGAGACAAATCGGAACGTTTACACTCATTAACTGACAACCACGTACATACTCTTAATGCTGGCCTTTTAGTGAGCTACAACATTGTGGCAACCAACTAGGAAAGTTTGATGCCAAAAGACATATACTCACAAAGGACGCGTTGAAAGGGAGGTCTTACACAGTTATCCTCAAATACGTTCTCAATATTTTCGTTCTGTTAATAGTGTAAATTACATCATCATGTATACGGTCTTACCTAAACATGTTCTGTTATCTCTAGCATCCAGAGTAAAGTTATTACCGCATGCACAAACAGCTCCATCAGGTCTCGCTAGACACAGTTGATCACAGTTGTGCTTTGCGCAGGCATTTGTTCCTGAAATATATTTAGTAGTTAAGAACCATTACAATGTTACAATAATTACCTGGTATTATGAGAAGGATTTGTGAGAGGAAGAGCAAACATCTCAATTGGTAAAAAATGCAAGCCATAGTAATAGGGGCAGCGAAGAACATTTCCCCCTTCCATCAATCCAACGCTTCAAAACTTGTTCCTAATTGCCAATCTTCTAAGCAGGCTTCAACACATTAACAAATCTAGACGTTAAATAAAATTTGTGGTAGCTTGATACTCGAGTGGGAAAGCAGCACATGTGCATCAATGCCCTTAGTGGCCTTCCTTCAACGCTCATACACGCGTACACACAGACATGCACAAACAGACACAGACACAAACACACACATACACCGTACACAGTATCAATAACGGTCCGCAAGGTCTCCTTCAAATAGCATTTCAGCTGCGAAACACAACATTATTCGCAAGTACCTTTAACGACTTATTTTAGCATTAAATTCCATCACTATCACACTGTTTCATTTTACCCTTCTACAGAGATAAACAAAAGGCAGGCAATGCTTTTATAAGGACCAAATGGCAAGAACAAGACGGTTTTTTGGGGGCTAAAGTAGGGGTCATATCAGAATCATCGTGGGCCGATTCTGAACCTCACGAAAAATTTCTTAGCTTGATTTCTGAAGGGGAACACTACAAGATATCCGAGTAGCCCTGAAACACATATGGTTAATTGCCAAATAGATATGGGCCACTTTCAAAAGCAATCGGATAACTTAGGGCAATTTTCAGTTAGTTAAGCAAATAGCAAATACTGTATGAACCTGCGTGATCAACAACCTGTCTGAAATTTGCGGTCATACACTTGAAGCTCCATTAGTCCACCAAACTCCCTCCTAAGAACCACTTGTTTACTGGTGTTGCTTCGATCGGCTTTACGGATGCTTCTTTCCAGCCAATCTGTCCAGTATATGTAATCTTTCGTCACTGCAAGACCAAATGGATGACGCACATCCTCAATTACAACCTTCCTTCCAGATCCATCAAAATACATGCTTTCTATCATGTCTGTTTTTGCATCCGCCCAGTACAAACGATTTGATGCGTAGTCGACACTTAAGCCGTTTGGCCATCCCAGGTTAGTGCCATTCACCAAGGTAACTACATCGGTACCATCCATATTTGCTCTTAAAATCCTTGCTGGTTCGCGCCAATCTGTGTAGAAAAGTATTCTGTGGTTCAAACAGAAGAAACATAATCATGGGTTAATCAAATAGAAGAAGCATAAAGTATCGGTTAATCAAATAAAGGGGAAAAGTATGCGACAATAAAATGGAAGAAACTTAAGTCTACGTTAATCAAATAGAAGAAACTGAAGTATGCGTCAATAAAATGAAAGAAACTTAAGTATGCGTCAATAAAATAAATAAACTTAAGTATACGTTAATCAAATAGAAGAAACTTAAGTATACGACAATAAAATGGAAGAAACATAAGTATACGTTAATCAAATAGAAGAAACATAAGTATACGACAATAAAATGGAAGAAACATAAGTGTACGTTAATCAAATAGAAGAAACATAAGTATGCGCCAATAAAGTAGAAGAAACTCTAGTATGCGTCAATAAGATAGAAACATAAATGGTAAGTAAGCGTCAATAAAATAGAAGAAAAAGAGGTGTGCGTTAATAAAAAACATAAGTTTGCGACAATAAAATAAAAGGGACTTAAGGTATACGTTAATAAAATAGAAGAAACATAAGTACGTGCTAATCAAGTGGAAGAAGCATGAGTATGCGACAATAAAATAGAAGAAACTTGAGATTGCGTTAATCAAATAAAAGAAGTAGAAGAAGAAGAAGAAGAAGAAGAGGAAGAAGAAGAAGAAGAAGAAGAAACATATGTCTGCAGTCAAGTATCTTAATATTAATTGTAAGTGATGACTTCGTTAAACGTAAAGATATTCCTTTTATACCTAGGGTTTCCACCTGTTGGATTGAAAAACGTACGGTGTGGAGGTTGGACACAGAGCAAAAAAGCCCTATTGCGAGTATCCCAAAGGAATGTCAGCGCATCCAACGTGTTAGAAAGAAATGGTTATGTGATGGTGATAACTCATATGAGGTCACTATTTTAGGCAGGAACAGATGTTGCTGAATTAAATATTCCCTTAGGGCCACTAACAACAAGCTCTTAGGGGAGCTTTGCCAAGGTATTGCAGTACATGCAAAGCAGGTGAAGACCAAAACGTATCGCAAGAGTACAACTGAACATCTAAAACTTAGCAAGTAAGATAATGGTGATTGCCTGCCAATCTACATAACGTGGTTCATAAATATTTCTAACGACAGGGGGAACTCATAAACGAAAGAACATAAAAGAAGACAGAAATAGAATAAAGTACGTAAATATACGGACGTAGGAGATAAAGGAAATGAGTAAAGTGAGAAATCTTAAGATTGATAAAAAACACAGGCCCGTGGCCAAGGGAAGGATCATAGGATCAAGCCCCTCATGATAAACCTTGGCTCTACCTTGTTAAAAAATTGCCATAGTACTTTGTACTTGAGTAATAGTAATCAATACCCCCGTGTACACTCATTCCCTAAGGAAGGAAAGCAAAAGACTGGAGGACACAGGTATTAGCAATTATGAAACTTACCCTTTAACTGGGTGAACGACAATGGCTCTTGGCTTACCCAAACCTTCCGTAATCAAAGTTCGTTTGTACTGACCATCTAAACGAGCAACATTAATTTCCGCTCCAATATTAATTTTTGCATCTGTCCAATACAAATTTCGACCAACCCAATCAACTGCTAGGCCGTCTGGGTTCTGTAAGCCTTCTGATATAATAAATTCTGGGGCAACCTCGCTGTCTATTTTCGAGCGCCCAATCTTATCGGTTTTAATATCCGAGAAATAAATATACTCTTCTTTAGAATCGAAGTCTACTCCGATTGCACCGCCCAAACCTAGTACAGCGGTCATCATATCACTGTCAACATCGGGATCAATCGAGATACCGCGGACTTCCCAACTTCGTGCAAATAGCAGAAATCGTTCCACTTTTTTGCATGCAGTACTATTAGCATCCATCATGTATCCGGTTTGACACAAGCAGCTTGCGCTTGCATTTTTACCTAAAACACACAGATGAGCACATCCACCATTTTTAGGAGGTGCACATGGATTAGGTGCAGGTGGTTGCCTTGATATATGGTAAATATGAAGATCCATTGGTCTCGATAAATTAGTATGAATTAACTGTGTTTCTCCTCCTGTGTATTTATTAACTTTTATTATTCCGTGCTTCAGCCAGTCCGTAAAATACAAGTAATTATCTAATAACGTTAGAGCAAACGGGTGGGGCACATTTTGTAAACCACCTATAACTCTTCTTCTATTTTCTCCATTATACGTGGCTGACTCAATATAATCCAGTCTCGCATCAGCCCAGTACAACATATTATTTACATAGTCTAGGGTGATACCATTTGGCCATCCTAATTTTCTCCTTATTACTACAGTACGTCCAGTTCCATCCATATAAGCTCTTTCGATCCGTGAACTACTCCCCCAATCAGTAAAAAACATAAATCTGAAATGGAAAAAAAGCTAAAAAGTAGAATTTTTCACGTCAATAAAAGATTTATATCATGCATTGGCAATTTTAATACAAAACTAAGCTATCTATTAGCGCTATTCGTCCGAGTCAGCATTCCAGACTTCTCTCAACAGAGGTAGGTGCAAAGACATAGAAAAAGCCATCGGGATAAGGATGGATCACGAAAAGTGTGGTTACTTAGAAGATCAGTTTCGCAAGGCCGTGTGTGTCAAGGTAGCGATGCGCTTACACAACGATGCTACCTTGTATTCAAAATAAAACATCATTATGTATGTTGAGATGATGTTCTGTAAACTTGAAATGAATAAAACACTATATACAAATTGACTTTATAAATATACGGTGGATTATTAGAATCCTCTTAGGGGGTCTCTTCTTCTATGGGGCCGTTGACGTGAGATAGGAGGAATTTATCTAGTGAGATATACCCTACATCTTGTGAATTTTAAAACCTGGTACACTTGCCATATTCGCCATTCGCCATATACATTTGAAAACCGCACATTTACCAGTACAACTATTATCAATCGAATCGACAATCCACACTGGCTTACCTAGAAGTATCTTAACAGTCGCTGTAACAATGACATTTGCACAACGGTAACGGTAACGGTAACGGTTTTGACGGTGAAATTCACATATTTAAATATCGTGGCTACTGTATGCTTCATGATAACTGATCACATACTTTAATCTAATCAAGGCTACATTAACAACCATGAGATACTTAAAGTGCTGATTTATGCTCCTTACTTGATGAGCTATCTTACTGTTATACTGTTTACTGTCTTACTGAACTGTTATACGTCTGAACATTGTTCCAAACACAAGTCAAAATCATCGTTCTAAACGACGCAACTTTCTATAGTAGCAATGAGGTCAATTGACTTGATGCAATGATACGAACAGGAGTGTTTATGAGAGACGTTTCGTACCATTTGATTAGCGACCTTGAGAAGCCAAAGCTCTTACAGAAGGATCAAGAATCAGCACAAGTCTTGCAAATTGCATATGCCTGGCATTAACAGGTCTTTGAAAGATCTTGCAAACCCCAGTACATGTGAGTGGGATAAACACTAACTGATGAGATAGATGATTAACCTACGTTTCAAAATCCCAACCCTATCTTCAAGTGTTAACACCCATTCACGTACCAATTTACATACCAATTCACATACCAACTAGCGGATTTATACATTTCTCAACTATTCCCGAAGGAGACTATACAACTACTGCAAAACGTCAACTCAACACTGTCAGATTGTTATTCAAGGTGAGGGAAATCTCTACTTTGCAGTTAACATCTAATCAAAGTACGTACCCTTTTCTTGGATCAAGTGCAATACCTCTCGGATTACTAAGGCCAAAGAATATAAGAGAAGCACGGCGTGTCCCTTTGACAGTGCATACATCAATACGTTTCGCAGAACTTTCTGCAAAATAAATCACTTTCGTGATCCAGTCCACAGCAATACCGTCTGGTACAGCAAGACCACTACTAACAATTGCTTTCGGCTATAAAACAAATAAAAACGTCCATCAATAATCAGAGCTGAAATTGAGATCCGACTTAAAATCATAAAAAATAAGTTCGTCAAATAAAAAGTGACTTTGAACACGAAACATTGTAATGCGAGGGCCACGACCGCGAAATAGTAACAACGGTACTGAACAAATCATGAAACCACCGCATGAAAAGTGTGTAGACAGTACACTGGTACCTGAGAAGATCGCAAGTTACAACGTTACAACGTTTACCGTGACATCAAAACATCCCGGAAAACGGTCAGAACGTGAATTAAATCGAAGGGATAATGCTAAAAGATAACGGGAATCACTTTCTAAATGCCGCAACAGTTGGTTTATTAAATGTAGGGACAATAAATACTTCGCCCAAAAGTAAAATTATTTGTTCATAACAAGCAATAGAAGTCTTGCTGCCAGCCATTGATTTCAACCGCTATCCTATTCCTACTCTTTCATAGATTCAGTTTGAATTTCTGGATAATATTGACCTAGTAAACTCACCTTGGCGGCCCTGATGAGATACAAAAGGCTACAAAAATTTGAAAGGAGTCAAGAAGAGTGTTTAGAGGAGTTGTCTATCAGTGTAACTTTTTAGCTATACCGATCTGGGCGTAGATAGTTGGAAAAGATGTCAATTAATATCCACTTATCTGTTCATTTAGACCTAACCCAGCACAACGCGACTACGGGAATCATTCATGTAAAGAAAACTTTCAAACTTGTCCTCAATAATGTATCTTTACGATATGTGTGATAATTTGTAATTGCAAAAAGACAGTCAAAGAAATATGCCAAAGCAATATAGCACCCAGCCAACATTCATAGAAAATTATACCTCGGACGCTGCTCCATCCTTCCTTGCATAAGGCGACTCATAAATTTTATTCTTAGCTACATCTGTAAAATATACTTTTCCCTCTCTGACATCAAAGTCCAAAGCAACTGCTCTAGAACGATTAGTTATAAAATCTGAATATTCTCCAGTAGTCAAGTCGTATCTTCGGATACTCCTTATGTCTGCAAACAATAGTTCTGGATGTGTTGATGCTGTAAGTAACAAAAGAGAACGAGTATCATTATGTCCTATTGTAATCAAGAAAGTGTAAATAAACTTAATCTTGAAGCTTCATCTAATAATAGCTGTATATAGATGTCTTGTATATCAGTTTCATTTTAGCTACCCTGATTGGCTCATATAAGTAGGATGTAGAAATCCTTTACTACGACTGGTCTGACTGTAAGTGGGGTATTCTCTGCAAACTCGAATCAAATGTAAATAAATTATCAACAAGGTATCATGGCTGCTTATGGGAAATCATACAAGATATGCTGCGCATTAATACCAATAAATGGGTAACAGATCATTGATACATGGTACTAGATAAGACATGCCATTAAATTCAAGAAAGGGGTGGTAATCTACAACCGTTTCATAGCCAACGTTTTGCATACAAAACGAGGCTCAAACCTTTCCAAAAAAAGAAACAATTGCTAAGCAACAGCCCAATTGTGGTGGTTTTGCCAAAACAACAAAATAGAGGAATGCGACAAGTTAAAACGAATCATATCAATAGAAGATAAATAAAATATACAACCGACATATTGGAACAACAATAATTTCAGACATACCTGGTTCTAATTACTATCACTTTAGTAAACAAAAAATCAAACTAACTTGGCACACATGAGAAATTAGTCTTCCCAGAATGATAGTCATCAAGCAATATCTAAACAATAAATGAGCTTGCGAAAGTGAAGGAACTTAAGCACCTTTGAGCCTTCGACAAATTTGAGATTCCTACGAAAAAGTATCACAGAAAATTCTAACGTTTCTCCTCTGCTGTAAAATTACACCATGGGATTGTTAGCATGGGCAAAATCTGTAACACAACTCTAGGTGCAAAGTGTTCGCCTGAGAACTGATAGCATGTACTATCAGTAGTTCTGCATACTGGACTCACAAGTACTTTCGCACGCCTCCCTCCCCTGGCTCCTACACATAAAAACCACAAGATATAAACCTGAAAAACTTACCATTATATCGACAGCTTTTTGGTGGTTCTCGTATGTACCCAATGGCACAATCACACCTATACTTGCCAGGTTGATTGATGCATATTTGATCACAGGTGCCGGGTACTTCACACTCGTCGATATCTGTCAAGAAACGCAAAGGAAGTTTTAAGGAATGATACGGCTTTTTTGCCTAAGTTCTTCATTTGGGGACTAGTTATGTTCTTTTGTTCGTAACAGCCATATACTATAAAAAACTGAACAAAATTTTAAAGACCTGCGCTTTCCTCCCATCTGCCGCTAGACTCCCTTTAGATACAATACATGATGAATTTAAAGTCTTACCTTCGCATGTCCGACGGTCTGCTCTTAAACGATATCCTTGCTTACAGAAACAAACTGCTTTCTTCTGCGGAGTTGGTCTGCAGCCAAACTCACAGTGTCTCTCTTCACAGTTGGACTGTACTGTAAGAGAATTAAAAGCCAAAGAACTCACTGATAAAAGGACTACAGGATGACAGTCTTACAGGTACTTGTTATCGTAACTAATAGTACACAGAGCTCACGTTGGAAAAGGGGAATCTCTTGAAAGGGTTAGATACATTGGAGCTTGTTAATACAATACTTTGATAAATAGGTTCCCTTTCCAGCCACGCAAATCCGGGGAGTAATACGTTATCAAGCGGGCACATGAGCTGTCAGAGGATGCAACTGATCAATACTAAAGAGCTACGTGCATTTGTGATATGTTCATAGGAGGCAACATTGGATAAGTGACTATCAACGAACAACTACTGCGAAGGTTAAGTAAACAAAAACAAAACATTTGCTGTCATTGCGAGGAGGCGCACAATATTTCACTTGCCGGAAAGATGAGCATTTCTATACCTCAGACACAGCTTCAGAATTAACGTGATCAGACGTTCCATTACATATACCTCAACAATGGCTTTAAGGAAGTAGGAAGAATTCTTAGGGGATATTGCTAAGGAGAGTGCCATGTGCCCGAAAAAAGCCTTCGCAATCGGCCCACATTTGACTGAAAACCAGGCTTGTCCTGCAAAAAGTCTAGAGGATTCCTTCAAGTTATTAATAAAAGCCCGTTCTATAATGTCATCTTTCAGCTCTTAGAAGCTGCATTTCTCAAAACAAAGAAGCCTATTCTTCATCGACTTTGTTTACAATTTTACACGTTTTTCAATAACTTGAATGACAGAAAACGTGTCTCCCATACAAAGTTCTATTTCTAACAACGCTCCAATCCTCTCATTTCTTATAAATTTCTACGAGAAATTACTCTACTTCTACTCTAAACGATTGCCGTGATCAGTGTCTGGCAAACAGCGTGCACTTTACAAAATCTTCAAGTTTCACACCCCAAATAAACTCTTTAAAGAATAACACACTAAAAAAACAGAAAAGGCACTTTATAATGGCCTGGACTTCAATGGCAACCGTAGGTGTAAATTAGGCATATTAGGAAACTTGACGGAATGATGTTCTGCTTGCACATGTAAAATTCCTTTAAAACTGCTTTACACTGAGAGTTCTTGAGATAACATACTCAGTTTAGTCCAAAATTTAAGAAAAATAACCTGGCTTACAGCATTCAGTGAGCGTGACAGTGAAAAACTGACAAAATAATCTAACAAGCGTCTGTCAAAGTTTCTTCGCGTGTCACTGGTATAAGAACATACTCCAGGTGACTACATAGCCAATATCATACATTGATGATGGTCATTAGTATACAGCTTTCGAACCGCCATATCAAATATTTTCATCAGCTTTCTTATCTTAGGGCAATGTCGATACCAAGTCATAAAAAAGCCAAATAATTCAGATAATTTGTCATTGTCTTGGGGTAATGGTCTTTAACATGTTTGTGTCATGCCTATGAAGCACAAATTCGTGCCATTACTCCCATAAACAATACACTAATTACTTGACACGCACTCAATACCTCCAACCATCCAGTGGCGTTACCACGGGGCTACTCAGGGGAGGGGATGCATGCCCCAACTTCTCAAAAAATTCATTAGTTGTGTCAATCTGAAATTAATATTGTGGTTTGTGTTAAAGATACATATCTGGTAGCTTCAAGTCATGAATTTCTCAGTATGACTGAACTAGTTATCATTGAAATCAAGAACTGGATTCAAAGTGAATGTAAGGATGGTACTGTTCCTCCTACGTAAGCAATAATCGTGGCTGCAAATAAAAAAGTTTTAATCGTTTCACAGCAGGGTGTAGTTTCTTTATATGTTCCAGTCTCCTCCACCATTTGACAACGCCCTGGAACTACCTATTGTTGCATATTCATGCTTTTTACCTTGAAAGGTAAGCGATAAGTTGTATGCAGTACCATCGAGAGGTTGATGTTGGAGGAGTGAGTACCCCGGGGCTTGGGTCCTAAAGGGAATAAAGTTACGGGTGCCAGGAACCAACTCATAAACTTATAAAGCCAAAGCTATTATTACCTTGGGCATTCAATGGCTTTCTGCGGCCCTGGCTGTGCGTTTACATGAGTTTGATTAAATAGCTTACGTTAGATTCTAACATGGTAACAACAAACAATACTTATTGCGGAGATCATCCCAATGGTTAGTACACACCAGAGAAAATGGTTTTGTACAAAGTTAAAGGGAGCCTATGGACACTGCCAGCAACTAGTGAAAAAGAGGAATGCTTCTTAACGAGATCCACATTTCACAAGTATTAAAATCAAAAGCAAGTGGTAATCGGCATTTACAGGATCCTTGGTAAACGCTGTTGCTTAGAAGGGTAATGTGCTTATCATGGCAGAAAGGTTCTGGAGTTGGTCTTATGACCCCGAGATATTGATTCGAATCCCATTAGGTTCGATGGGATTATGATCGGCTGATGGGCAATCTGCTATTAGCTTTACGAAACGTTTTACTTACAACAGTTGGCTCCCTCGTCGGAATTGTCACCACAGTCGTTGAATGAGTCACACACTTTGGTAATATTGATGCATCTTGTTGTTCCAATGCACATCCATTGGTCTTCTGGGCATGAGAATGGGTGATCTGCAAAATAAAAGATAAATAAGGCAAAGATGCTGATGGAGCTCTAACAGACATATGCTGACCGTTGAGAGGTTCTATTCATTTGATTTGGGTTGAGTAACAACAAAGTAGTGCCACGTAACCTGAAACACAGAGAGAAATCGGTACACCACAAGGAGGTCCACGACACTCCTACTTCCACAATAATATCAGACAACACAGTATTGACATGATCCTACTCTGGACGGACTTGTGCTCTCAAGGCAAAAGCTGGGGGGGGGGGGGGGGGTCTGCAAAAGCAGTTATGCAACACGAACTGGCTTATGCAGTCCGCTCTGGAATACAGTTCGAATTCCTCGGTCTGACTTTGAATCTGATAACCCTTAGAGAACAATACAACCAAAAGCATTCCCACAACAGACACTAAATGCACTAGTTGTTTCTGTTTCTTCCAGCAGCTGGGCTAGAATACCCTTATGACTTACTCTAATGTGACTTAGTAAAATTATGACGTACTTACAATTGTAAGAAATTTAACATTGCACATTCACACAGAGAATGGGTATTCGAATTTCGCCAAAGTGCCATTTCCTTTTATTTTATAAGTTCTTGCACGGATAATTAAAAACTCTTCCAACATAAATGAGGAAAAGACATTGTTCTTAAAAGTGACACCTTTGTACCCACTTTCTGCAGTACAACCGAAATAATTCTTAAAACTTACTCCTATTTATCAAAAGTACTTTTGCATAGCCAGTTAATAAACTACTTCTTTTAAAATGCTTTATTCATAAGATCCATTTTCACTATTCAAAAACTCAGTCCTACTCCGCAAACGAAGTAAATCTCATATTCAACATCGCGTGTCGAGTATAAGAGAGTATCCAAGGTTTAGTATGACGGGGCCTTGTTAGTGTCTAAGAAAATCGAAATAAACAACTGATTTCACAAAGGAACAAGTCAGAGAGGGTTGACACTTTAGAAAGCTGTTGTTTCATCTCGCTTAACTTGACAAACATCGAGGATGATACATTAACAGCTTTGAGCACCGATGTGGTCTTTTTGAGGCCTACACTTGGAGTGGTACAATTCCATAAACTTTTAAGGCCTACTAAAGTGTATCAGACCTCCCAAGCACCATAACGTCTGTCTAGTAGTTGCGATTTAGAACCCCATAGAGCTTCCTAACACTTCCTTACTTGCCACGATCTATGCTGCATTAATACGAAGGTAAAACAGTCGGCTGGAGCCATAAAATACTATGGAAATCAGTTTTTACAGTGGACGATATACTTCGGACGCATTTGAATGTGGTAGAATCAAGAATCACAACGGAGAATTGTTCAGTCCAGATTCTCATAGACGTGGTTGGGAACTCTTTAAATATTGCTTACGTTATACTTGGAAAGATGAAAAATATAACCAATCATCAATCGACTCAATCCAATTCACGATTTATATAGGAAAAAAATTATATAAGTGAAAGCAACAAGTTCTAATTCATCCCGATTCCGTTTCAGTGAAGATAGGAATTTGAAATATTGAAGATAGCAATACAATTTTAAGTAAAAGGTGACGTCCACTGATGGAACTATTCCTACCACAATGCTCTTCATCCGAATGGTCCCCACAATCTTCTTCACCATCACATCTCCAATTGTGTAGTATGCATCGTCCATTTCGACATTGAAACTCTTTATTCAGATCGCACCTCGGCTCTGAAGGTCAAGACAACAACGAAATAACATATCATGTGATCCAAACACAAACGCACTGCTCAACGAATTATACTACATGAGGATCTAATGGCCTGTCTTAACTCTTCGAGATGAATAAACTTAGGGTGTGGCGGACTTGAAAGTATCTAAGGGGGTGGGGAAGTGGCCCGATAATTCCATTACCTCTGAATTCTCCAGGCTGCAAAATACGGAGGAATACGTCTGCTAATCTTGGCCCTTAAAACGCGTAAAAAAATCAAATCCACAGTTCATAGTAAGGAGGTTGTTGCTCCAATCGAATTAGATCTGTAGCTGATCATTTTAAATTCTATTGATGCCGATCACTTTACAGATTAGAGGTGCCAAACCATTTAAATGGTAGGCGGACAGATGGCGCAATCAAGTATGTGCAGAATGCCAAAAATGATCATTGTCCCTACCTCAGCCCCCTGTCGTTTGAAATGATGTAACATATAATTCGAAAACAAAAAATGGAACCCATTGTCTAATATCTTTGTGACACTTTTTCCTTATCCATTTTAATTAGTCCCCACATCCATAAAGCGAGATTCTCAATCCCTGTTAAGTTTGTGGCACAAGAATGCTATTTTTCTAGATCTTACGTTAATTCTCTTCGTATACATTTCCTGTTATGTTAATAAAACGATTCCTTCATTTCCTGTAGTATGGTAATCTGTACTCCACGGTTGAAAGCAGTTTAACACAGTAGAATCGTGGCGTAAAGGTATGAATTGCAAAACATTTTCCGCAGCTCTGATACTGTACTTTGTGGGCGTTGGCGAGGTATCTTACCAATGCAAAAATATGCCTTAGTAGTTTATGTTTGTAGAGAATTACCACATTTTCAAAATATTCAAATAGTTCCTAAATGAACTCATATTGTACTGTTACTCCTAATGCGCTTAGTCACATGTACAGTAATAACCATGCAAAAAATAATCCTAGTTACGAAATTAATACCACTTACTGCAATCACTTCTCTCATCGCTGCCATCAGCACAATCTTTATCCCCATCACAAACCCATTCTTCCAGAATACATTGCCCATCTTTACATCTATATTCACCTTCCCTGCAATTTTGACTTGGTGATATCGACGCTACAATTTAGATAACAGGATAAACCGTGTTATGCTAAGTGAAACTTTTACACTACAAGGGTTTACATTGAACTGCCTTGGACAGCAGAAAGGAGCCAAGGAACATTTAAGTACAGACAGTGACGTAACGATAACTTATAGATTGATTCGTGTTGGCTCAAACGACGTTAAGACGAGGGAGCAGAAAATCGGGGAGCGGAAAGAAATTGTCGGCTATGTTGTATAGAAAACTGTACGCCCGGGGATACACCATCACCAGGTCGTTAGGTACGGTATTCAAGGAATCTATGAAGTATTTATTGCACTATTAATGATATTCCCATTCTGTTTCCATCTTCAGAATTGCTTCTTCAAGACGTCAGTATCGTACTTACTTTAAGAACTGTGTCAAATTTAAGTCCAACCTTATGAACAAAACTAATGTTAAGGTGTAACTAGAAAGATCTTTCATCAGAACGGCCTTGGGTCCTTTTACTGCTGCTTCGATATAAATATATAAACTTGGCAAATGAATTACGGGGGGAAGGGGGGGGTTCAGTGGCAAATTAAAACCTGTCGAACAAGGGCAACGTCACTGCTTTATTTGATTTAGAATGAATTGTGATAATGTCGTAAATTGACTACTCTTACTACGATTTGGTTCTTCTTTACAAGTAACGTCTGACAAAGTCTTGTCAATTACAATTTGTTGTTATACAGAAAATTTATCGAGAAGGCAACCCCACTCAAGTGCCCACCACTGATTGTCTGAGATCTTCGTCTGTCTGAGATCACAATTGAAATAATTTGTGAGAATAACTGGCACAAAAAGCAGTTACAATTGCCATTGGCGTTTACAAAGAAAGATCTTAACATCAGAAATTACATAATACAGTAAGTAAATTTTAAGACGGTATTAAGCAGAAAGGAGTATCTACAGCAATAAAAATGCAGGCATATCATGAAATAAGAGAGACAATAGAAAAACAAACGTGTCGGAGAATGTCATAAACAGCATCACTACCACGGCTGATACCGTCAACTAAGATACTGTTTTTAACATCAGTTACACATAAAATTACAACACTATCGTAGATTCTAACGCAAACACCAACTATCAACGAAACTAAACTGAAATCAATTAAATTAACTATTAAATTGAATTAATTACTAATAACATCACTAATTGTACTATTCAACTAGATAATAAATGCCTAAGGAGCTAACAACCACCCCAACTGATACACTAACCAATAACTGACTAACAAATATACAATTTGTCAATAATGCATGTCATACTTACTGCATCCCTTTTCGTCCGAATTGTCACCACAATCATCATCTCCGTCACACGCCCACTGTTTTAATATGCATTTATTGTTCGCACAACTAAAATGCGCACTTGTACATGTATGTTTTTCTATCAAAGGTAAGGAATAATAAAGAGTTTCTTGCACGATGCCTGCAAGGTTGAATTATAACTACTTGCAAAGTAAAATTATATCTTGATATATTCAGGAAGATGAACGTAACACCGTGCAACTAATGATAAGATTTCCAACACTGAATTTGGTATAGAAAGAGAAGGTGTAGCCCTAGACGCTCTCTTTACCCTTGTTCTTTCTTTGCTTTTTTTCCTTTTTCTTCCTTGATAAGTAAAACAACTCATGGTTGGGTTCTTACTTGTCAGTGGTTCTGCTTTTATAAATAATCGAGTCTCTTGATACTAAATAAAAGTTGTTTACAAAAATAGGGTGCGTTTTATCACAGAGTGGGCTAGAGATGGTTAACGTCCAACACACCAAATCTGTGCCTGCATCAACTATTAACTGCTGACAGACATATGTTCCGGGCGGTGAAAGAGCAAGGAGTGGTGTGATCATAACATGTTATCCGGGTGCTATTACCACGAATCATAAAACAACATACCTTTACAAAATTACAAGAAACGAAAGAGAAATCTTTTATGGCATAATCATGTGACTGCTTTAATAAAGGCCAGTACATACCACAGTCTTGTTCATCGGACCCATCGCTGCAATCCGCATCGCTATCGCATTTCCACCATTGAGGAATGCAAGTTGTTGTTCCATTTCGACATCTAAACCTATCTGCTCCACAATCTATACGTGCTGCGAATGAAATAAAGGACTGAACACGTTATTGACGTACCTTGTAGATTGGCATTACAAATTTCATTGACTTCGTCCCCTCTCCAATTCAATACCCACCCCCTTTCACCGCCACCGGTAACTTTATGCAACTTTTTAGGAAACGGAGTTAAATCACATACTGGGAAATGGTTAGTCTGTTGGCGTAATGTGGCGGGGTATATTGTATTTAACTATCCTTATATAGTTATCTACTGGCTTGACTTTCTTTAGAACTCTCTATTTTGTGTTGCTTCCTTAGTTCTTGGCATCGCCGTGTGCATTTCCAAGACGCCCTTCTGTCTTTCTTTCTATTCCTGTCAGTCTTTTCACAGCCTCATAGCGTCCTTGGCATTAAAAGCTTCTCTACTGGACCTTCTTTTCGTTTCACACACATCATGACCTTACGCTGCATTAGTTATGAAAAATTTCACTGGAACTTGACAGGACGTAACAGTGGGCTAACTACGGGCTAAATCAATAGTCAAAAACGCTCAAAACACAAATATATGATGGGATGAAATCAATTTCGAGCGTGACAAAACTGGCTTGAGATAACCAGGATACACCCAAAATTAACTGATTTACTTTCATCATAATTAAAACCATGACGTTTTCCCTCTGACATATTAGACCCGATTGCTTTGGTAAAGGACTAGAACTGGAACATATCAGACCTATTTTCGCATCCTTAAAATCAATATGCGGTGGGAAAGTGTGACGTCATGATATTAACATTTTTGAATTTAAGGGGAGAAAACTCAATTTTCATGTTACCCTGTTAGTGAGAACGTCAATGGCCAAAATTGAGAGTGATGCCTCTTCACAACAGCGAGATATCAGGTTTCAAAGTTTTCAATCTCTCTAACAAAACCCTATTGTTTAATGCTGCTTCCTAACTTAAGGAACAACCGAATATTAACAGAGTTTTGACCAGAGATTTTTGCGATTCAAACACCTCTAGTTTACACACTTTATACACTACAGGTATGTTACTTTGGGAAATAGCCTATTCCAAGCTTGCCTTTCAAAATCTGGAGTCAGATTGTACTATTTCTAAAACTTTTGATTTGTGACGTCATCACTTTCCCTCCGCATTGCCAAATACTTCCTTCAATACGTTGCAATCATTACAAAAAAGGTGCTCCTTACATTACTTAAAACACTATCTTTTTATCACACCACTCTTGAAAGATTAAGTGTATGAAATCAGTTTATACCCAATAACCAAAATCTCTCCCTCTTAGCTCAAACTAATATCTATACTATCTTCGTACTAATTTAAGAAGATTCTGTGTATCGGTTCAACAACTATCTTAAGTCGAACTTCTGCTTCCTTCGAAAATTTCATCGGAAAAGCCTTCGGCCTTCTCTGCCAAACACATTTTAACATTTTAAAGGATCTTGCATGTCACCTTGTCATTACAATGCGCAGTGCAATACAATGATTCAACACATTAGAATTTGCGTCTTTAGTATTAAAATGGATTAATTCATACCGCTTTCCTTCAAATCAAGAAATTAGGTGTCACGTTACAACACCAATCTCAAAAATTATCAATACCCGCAACACCATACGGGAGGAAGCGGAGCTGAAAGAAGCAAATGAAAATGTATATTACTAGTCACATTTTAACTAATTTACCGCAACAACTACACCCTCCCCCCCCCCCCCCCCCCCCCCCACCCCCCCCCCACAACCCCACCCCCCCCCCCCCCCCCCCTTCTTCTTCTTTTCCTTTACCCACCCTCACACATTCCTTACCCCCTCCTTACCTCCAAATACCTTAATTTAT
>JAAAKL020001918.1:0-28372 GCA_010016065.2 Carybdea cf. marsupialis auct. non (Linnaeus, 1758)
CATAATCATAATTATCATCATCATAATTATCATCATCATCATCAGCATCATGATCATCATTATCATCATCATCACCATCATTATCATTATCCTCATCTTTGACATAATCACGACTAGCATTATCATCATCATGATATTTTTTACTACAATCATCATGATCATGATCAAGCATCCAGGTTTCTCTGTCAATATAATCACTGTTAATATCATCAAGAAATGAAACTGGGTGATTGTCACCGTCTCTACTTTTTGCTTCTTCAGCTTGAATTTGCCTCAATAGACATCTGTACCTCTTACGTAGTTGTGACATGGGTTTGATTTTATCTGTCATCGATGAAAAGAATAAGCTTTTTTCAGTTCGAACTATTCGTGACACCTATTGCTATGTGCTAAATTGATGGTCTACCTCATTATGTACAAAAATTGTCGAGGTGAGTTGGGTTTTTTTCACTTGAACCCGTAATTAGCATATCACAGTGAAGCATATAACTGTATTCAAAGGACATTTTTATTGATTTATTCAAAAGCACGCAGTTAATATCACATGGTAAGGGTTTACGACACAAAATCGATGTTCTCCTAATTACCCAGAATACTAGAACACATTTTTGAAGCATACTCTCATTGCAGAAATGAATGTAGAACTACTGTTTTGGGAGCAGCAAGCTTAGTTATTCAATGAGAAGCAGTAAAGTACAATGTACCCGAAATTTGTGCTTTTATTCTACAGTGGGATTAGGAAGATGTAAGTGAAGTGTAGTGAAGTAACTCTTCTTTTCTTTTTCTTTTCTTTGTTTGTTTTTTATTCCTGTCTTTTACTGTTTTCTATCAATGCATGGTTATTTGCAATGAAAAGCTGGTCCCTTAAGCAGTAATTGACGTGTATTTTTTTCAGGTAGCTTAGCTGTGTTTGTTCAACAAGCTGCGTCAGCTAAAATGATAGGGTAAGCACGTATAAGTTTGCTTTTAATACCTTATGCTTTTGTATATATATAATATTGTCGCTGCTACTGAGTTACCATAGTTCAATTAGTACGGCCACTAGAGTGTGTCCCCGCGTGAATCTCAAGTGGTATCATTCTCTCCTTTGTCCTGCAATTTTCCAATCTTGCAGAGTAGTTGTAATGCTAATACCAGTGTTCTTTGCCTTTGGAATTACCAAAAATCTTCAACCCTTGCAAACCAGAATGCTGACTGCCCCCCAGTATTTAACTTAATGTTGCTTTCTTCATATAACAATTGCGATCAGTCTAGCAGTCAAAGTAGCCATTCGTGTCCTGTCTAACAGTATTTTGCACGGCCTTATGTAGAGTCATCCTAACCAATTGGTCAACATGTGCATAAAACAAAAGCGTGAACTTTAATAGTTTTAACTCTGTCAAAACTGGGCACAATTTAGTCGGAAAAGATTGCAAAGAAGTTCCCTTTAATCTTGGCATCTTATCACCTCTAAGTTATCACTTTCTTGCAAACCACATTCCATAATAATGTTTGTTATTCAGGAAACAGAGAACAGGTTTTTGGCAAAGTACAAAAAGGAAGGAAGCAATCTACTAGATGTCTTTCATTACCAAACACCAGCATTATGAACCAAACAACAGAACAGTTTTAACACAGCTGTTGTACAACTTGATCTTCTTCTCCAAGCTGTATTGGTTTGACTTCCAGGTGTTATTTAGTTTAAAAAAATGTGTTGCATGCCTATGCAAGTCTAGATTTAATGTCGTTACCAGTGCCATTATCTTAGTTCACGATGCTACCCGATCAAGTGAAGTCCTTAGACATTTGTTTCAGTGTAGGCAGGCGCATATATGTACATGACATTGGTTTTGATGATGTTGACACACAGTCTTGCCTGGTTGGCAAATGTGCTG
Source organism: Carybdea cf. marsupialis auct. non (Linnaeus, 1758) (assembly GCA_010016065.2). Taxonomy (NCBI): domain Eukaryota; kingdom Metazoa; phylum Cnidaria; class Cubozoa; order Carybdeida; family Carybdeidae; genus Carybdea; species Carybdea cf. marsupialis auct. non (Linnaeus, 1758). The sequence goes on from JAAAKL020001918.1 coordinate 1,875, forward strand.
AGCCTGTCAGTTTTTTCATGAAAGTCATGCTAATTGTCCGATAGACCTACCAAGTCGTCGTCAAAATCAAGATCTACAACGTATATAGTTTCAGCCCATTTAATGCCTCTAGGTTTAAAGACTGCCTCATTATCAGATCTATGGTCACAAAACAGCCATGATGGCATGATGCAGCCTTGGCGAACCCCAGACTTGACTACGGAGGATTTCGATAGGTTGTTTTTCAGGATGACACTGCGCTCAAAGTGATGTAAAACTAAAGATGCTCAAGGACGTAGCAGGATCGTCAAAACTTTAAACGTTTCTTATCTTTAACTTGTAGGGCGGAGAATATATCTTCATGATAATGCTTACAGGGGATTGTGTAGTAATTAGTCAACTTAAGTCAAATTTTTGAAAAGTAATTTAGAGTTTACAAGCAGTGATATCATTTTGCAGTGTTCAAATGCAAACGTAAGCCTTCTACCCTATGCCAGAAAGTAATTTCTCCTGTCTGATTGATTATGCTCCTATCTGATGATAGGTATACATTGTTTTAGGTTTCTGTATATATGCCTTATGCAGAGTGTACATTTATCTCCTAAAGTATAGTAAATTGCTGAAGCATATTCCTTCCGAGTTTTTACTCGGCTAGGAGGGCGACTAGAGACTTCATAAAAAGCGTCAGCTGCCTAGAGGTAAATCAGCTCCAAACTGGCCCGCGTCTATCTAGACACCTAAAAGCAAGATCTTCCTACACAAGAGGTAGAGCCCGTAAAATGGATCTGTTAGCGTTCTTCTGTCCTTAATAAACTCCACAAATGGCTGACAAATACATACAGACAGATAAAAAAGGAAAAAAATTATCTGCATAACAATTCTGCCGAAACACAATCGAAAGGAGGTGCGCTCGCGAAGGGTAGAGATGAAGCGACGAGGATTGTCTTCATGCGAATCTCTCATTGTGAATACAGACTTGGAGTGGTTTTCTAATCGCGACATGGAGCGTTAAATCTTTCTGTTAAAAGGGTAAACTTGGAGTTTTAAAAAGAGAAGGGTAGAGTAATAGACGTATTTTGTATAAGAGAAGTGAGATGACCTCAATCTCAATCTCACAATAGATGATCGCCATTGCAGGAGAGATGAAAACTAAGGTAAATAAGGGTCAAGAAAATGTCTGGGGGCATGGACTCGAATGAAGAAATAACAGAGGTGACAGAAGGGCAGAATGTTACAACTAACACAAACAGATCCTTGTCAACACATGGTTGACATACCATCCTAGGAGTCACATTTATCATGAGGTTCAATAATTTTGTCCGTCAGACAAAATGCTTTTCAGAGCAGACTGCAACAGTAATCACATCTCTGTAGTAATCTAGATCAGTTACATACTTAAAAGGTACACAGAGGGAACCAGACCTCCGAAACAAGACTTAACGTCTCCCAGGAAAGACGTAGTACGGTTTTCAAAAGTGTAAAACCCGCTAAATATGCAATTTAACCGTGAGGCAAGAAATGATAATGGAAGTGAACAAACATTAAAGCATCAGAAAACCAAATGAAAGATACGTTGTGGAAATGGAAGCAACAATTGCAATAGTTGAGACCATTCTCTTGCGTCCGTCTCTCGCTAAGACTGTCTTTACATTGTTTATTCTATGCCACGGAGCAATTTTCTGTTAGCAATAGACAGCTTTCCTAAAGTGAATATTATTAAAATTATTAAAGATAATCCTTAATCCATGTGTGATTTTATTCTCAAGACTGATTTCTAGAAGGTGTTCTGATGATTGCAGAAAATTTTCTCCGCGAAAGACAATACAATTCCATTTTCATGAGCACAGGGAATCTACCAGCGCATAGGTTAATATAGTGTAACATCTGACTCATATTCTACATTGTTTCATATGGTCCACGCTGTTTCATTGAAACGAGGCTTGAACTTTAAACAATCAGCTTTTGAGGAATGTCCTCCCTGAAAAAAATCGGTCACATGATCCTTCAATATGGACAGAGAATCGCGATTCAGAGCGTACAAAAGTTGGAAGAAACAGGAAGACTACAAGTTAAATCATGTAGGAAAGACAGGGACACTTCTTTCTATACATTAGATGAATGCATCGACATCCTGTTCCCATTTATACGTAAGTTCTTTGTAGTGCCTAGCTGTTACAAAGGGCGTTAAGCTCTGGATTAGCTGAGCAGCGAAAAGAGCCGAAGATCGACTCTGTTAGGTTTATTTAGTAGTTCCTACATGCGACTAATACCGTCTTTGAACAGAAGTGCTTTCATAGTTGATTCTACTGAGTCCTAAAACTGCCGCATTTTAGTAATGATGCCAAGATAACTAACACGAACCTCAAACTCTGTTCAGTTTGTTCAGTTCGTTTGACCTACAGCTGCCAGCCGATGCAATTGGACATTCGTCATTAGTAAAATAAACCAGGAACGATCGATTTAATGCTTATCACTTATATGTACCGTGATGCATCTTCTAATTTAATGTTGTTAACATTTTCCAGGGTACTTTCCAGAAATTCACCTGATATTGCTGAATCTTGTGTTCAGGTAAAGTATTATTAGAATTCTGATACATTGTTTGCAACTTTCACAGAGCGGGCGCTGCTTGTCTGACCCCACATTTCCGGTTTCAGTGGTAGAGCACAGTCTACAGAAGTCGGTGATCCATGATATTTAAATTTGTATACATAACCTATGGTCTCCCCATGTAAATGTCTAAGCACATTTCATGGATCATCATTTCACGAGACTTAACTACATTTATGTCGATGCCAAATTTCCTATTGCTCACATCTCGGCACAATCATTCCGTTTTGCTTACCTTTTGTAGCAGTTTGCCAGTACAGTGGCGACATCCTAGATGGTTATGTGTTTTTAATGCTACTTTGTACATTTCTGTGGAACATTGAGCAATTCACCCCAAAGTTAATTTGTAGTCAAAATGTTCATATCACTTGCATTGTCAATACCAAGTCGTTTGCTATCTCTGCTTGATTTCAGCTTTTGATTTTTCGTAACTTCCTGGTAATATGCAAAACTGATTCCTGGTTGTAGTTAACTTATCGTAGAGTACTTTTGACAATTCATAGAGCTATAGAATTAATAAAGACTGAATGTTAATATACTCATGAACATCTGCAAGGGACAGTTTTTTATAAATAACATAACTAGAGGAATCTGAAAAGATTATCAGGCACTAAATAAATCATAATCCTCGGTGCCCTGCTCCAGTATTCATCTTCAGTATTAATAGATGGTTTGAGCTCTGAGATATATAGGGCTTTAAGGGGTCAATAGGTAGTTCTCCTTCCTTGATCTGAATTAGAGGATATCAACATTTTCCTGGGTATCAGTGTCCTTCCACTGTGACATATGGAATATTTTCAAGATCATTAGTTTGCACGTCATCTTCTTTAAAACGAGAATGCAAATCATCCCTTGACTGGCTGACTTTACACACAGTGTATCTAGTACAACTAAGCTTTTAAGATTTTCTTCAAAGGTTTTTCCAGCTGTGGGAGGACTGCTTTCAACTTGTTGCGAGTCATAACAATATTACTTATTTCTATGCATTGTTTTAGAACGGGGATGTAATCTTCATTGCTTTTTCCTCTATACTGGATAATTAGTGGTCACTTTTCAAATCTTTCCCCAGTCTGGGAAACTGATGAGTCAGGCTTGTATAGTCAGGTTTGTCGGATGGAGTCACGAGTTTTCTTTGTAATGAGCACATAGAATATGGGAGCTCTTTATGTTCCAGCCTGTGTTTCTCGTCCAAACTTGTGGATGTTATGGCAGGCACTATATTTACGTTGATAACTAACTCACAAAATCTGAGACTTTCGAGGGCTTATAATGTTTTTGAGCTGGGGCATAGAAGTTCATGATCCGTCCAGCATGTTGTTTTTTGTTTTACCATAATAAAGATAGTCTTTTTCATGGACTATTCTCGTATTGAAGATTGTGACTGAGCCACTTCTTTGTCTTTTAATAGTTAAGTGTATATGATTGAGCGTTTTGTATCACGGACTTTGACATCCATGCATCTGGTGTAAAATTTTATGTCTCCTTTTATGATTTTGTAAGAGTGACTTAGCCACTCATTAGCTAGATGCTGTGCTGGTAAACTACCCATTGTCGGACTGCCCACTAGTTGACAGCAAGACTGATGAATATCACTTGATCAACTGTAGGTATTGTTCTTTCTGGCAAATTATACAGCTTCTCTTTACAGACGTTTATAACTTTCCAAGCAGGTGCATTTGTGTAGAGATGAGAGATATCGAAACTAACTACTGTTGCTTCACGTCTGCTTCTATACGTTTAAACTATTCACATTTATTTTTGATTAGTTGATCTTACAATCATGGACCATTGGCCATCATTTTGCTACTTTTCACGCACGTTTCTGCTATCCTGATACTGGCATTGTTAGTAAGGCTTTCAGGGTTGTTTTCTTATGAATTTTCTATAGCTTGGGCTACCTTACCGTGGGACTAAAAGATGTAGATTTTTCCCCGATTTTTAAGAGATGTCAGGTTGGATTGAATTCTCTCTGCTTCATGATAGAGTTTTTTGTTCTCTTTTTCGATGAGCTGATCTGCAAAAAAACTTGAAAACTTGCATAAAGGAAATGATTCACATTGCTAAACGTTCTCGCCAGACACTGATCACAGTAATCACCTTGAGCGAAGGTGTAACATATTCGTGTAGGATTTATAGGGCATGATAGCATTAAAGCACGTTGGTGCATAGAACATTCGTCTTAATGACACATTTTTGGCCAATTATGTTACTGAAAACCTCATATTTTGAAACCAAATTCGTTTTGCCGACAGAGAACAAGTTCTGTTTTTAGATAAACACAGCTTCCAAAGTGGCAGGATAAAATGGAGAAGGTGCCTTTGATAATACCCTGCAGAAATCTTCATGATAATATTTGCTGAGGACAGGTTTTTAATCACATTTTGTCTGATTGCTGGGTCACTTTTCACGGAATCAGAGTTAATCTTTTCTAGCACGACTGGGTAAAACCTTAAATGCGCTATCTTGTTTATGGGAATAGACACATGCTACACGATTCTTCCCTGCAGTCTCTTCGACATACACCGTATATACTCGCTGTTTTGTCGAATTTGTAAATCATGATATTTGTTGCGTGATAAGTAGTACCTGTTTTGGGGTTAGATTAGGGCGTACTCTATGGGTTAGATGCAACAATATTTGGGTGAACTGCGCAATACATGGTTACACCGTGAGAAACGTTTTAGTCGCGGTTGTACCTATCCACCTTCCAATTTTTAATGAAACATTTCCAGTTCGGGGTAGTCGTAGATACACTGGGAGCCTCACTGATCCGTATTTTGTATCAGACGAAAAACTGGAAATCTTATCGTTAACAATACTATTTGTCACATTTTTCTAGTACCTTTTCCTTAGAAAAATAGTTTTAACGCCTTCTCATTCGTGATCGATCTTACTTTTAAAGCAGATGATAAGAGCGCTGTGAACTATTTCCGTCTTATAGGGCACAATGAGGCCCAACGCAAGTATTTTCCGTTTAAAAGAAGATTTTCTATATATGCTGGTGAGAACAAGGAATGGTTAGGAATTACTTTACCTTTTTTGTAAGTAAAATCGAGAGCACAGTGTGCGCCTCAAGAAATTTTTTGCAGAAAAATGTTCGTACTCCAGTTCTTTTCTAAAAACCTAAAAATCGTCATCGTAACGAAAGTAAACAATTGAACGATTTGCTTTGGTAAAATATTTGTTTTCATGGATGCCAAAAAGATGTTAGCCAAAGCTGATCTTAGAGGGGAACCCATTGCCACTCCATTTCAGTCTGAAGGAGATGGGTTAGGCAGGCAGTACAATAGCTTGATTTTGTTGTTTTGATTAAGACAAATCTGATTCTACACTACACGAATTGGTCTTCAATCGGCGAAGGCTCAAATTAAAGATTGCTGCACTCAATGTTTACCGTAAAATAGGTTTCGAAGTGTAAACCTCTTAGTTCGCTTCCCAATTTAAACGGACAGATCGATAGGTAAGACTATAAAAGGTTCCCACGTATTCCAAAGACTTTTCCAGGTACCCAACTTTAACAGTTTTTCAATCATTTGAGATCCTGTTCCATCTCTAGTGGTTAAGAGATCATACTTTTAATTTGGATAAAACATTTGCTTTTAACCCCCCATGCATGATCTTAACCTTGAGAATAGGGTGTAGGAGTAGGGTTGCTGCACGAGAGCTGTTAAAGTCTGAAAATGCCCTTTTCTTCCGATCTGCAAACTGAACTTTCTTTTAAAATAGTATGAAACTTGAAGCCATTTTTGTCCTTGGTATATTAATGATTTTGCAATTCTTATTATATTATTTTTGTACCATTAATGAGCATATTTATTGATCATCTTCTTTACAAATAACTTATGGTCGAACTTATACTCCTCAATTACTCAATTACGTTGTTCTTTAACAAATTCAGAATGTGGAACTCCTATTTGATACCTCATTGTGTAAAGCTTCCTTCCTGCAGCTGCAATTATCTGCGGTGAACTCCTCTCCTACGGGCGATACCCTGGTGCTCACCGCACGTGCCTCTTGTTGGGCGAAATGAAAATTTTTTGGTGGTAGTGAGAATTCGGGATCAACTTCCCGGATTGTCGACTTTCCTGATTGCACTATTTAGTACAATGGTAAAGTCTATTAGTCTTAGCTATAGTGTTAGACTTAGGTTACGCTACACGATGAATTTAGACGACCCAACACTTGTAAATTTTATTTTTTATTTCTGAATGTCGGCTATCAAGCGAGCTTGCATTTGCACCTTGCTACTTTTCGACCAATCGGACAGAATCGGCTTTGCCCTGTTTCTGTGCACGACAGACAGCACTAAGAAGTTAGTAATTCCAAGTTGTTGTTTTGCTTATTAGCGTGAAACAAATTTTTGCCTGACTATTACCCCCCACTAAAAGCAATACTCTCCTTTGCGATGAAATGTAGATTAGTTTCCGTAATTTTACGTCTAGTACCTGTACTGACTGTAATTTGCATTCTACTACGAGCAGCTTGATTTTCCACACTCTTTGAAATAGAATATATGAAGTAACCCCCAAATATATATGAATAAGAGAGAACTGAGTAGAAATAGCAGCTGCGTGAATTAATCTGATGATAACAGTTAAGAACAGAGACATGCCAGAAAACGTTGTTGGACAGCTGGTACATGTTTTGGTGTTACGGAGCCATCTTTTTCTCGTTTGCTTTGTATTGGAGCGGGAAACTTCTTTTGTTTTGCCAACTATGAAGGATCAAAACAATCGACCAGGACCCAGTAAAGATCTATTGTTGTAGTTGTAGTAAAGGTATTGGATTTAGTGACAATCTTTTTGGCGACAAGGGAATTTCGTGTCTAAACAAAGGCAACAAAAGGCAGACCTTGCCTTTGATGTTATCTTCGCAGATGTTACATGCACTAGTCGCATTTCGTCAAAAGTGTTGATCAGATGGCAAGGAGATACTTCTGGAAGGAGCTGACAAAGACTTAACTTCTTGATTATCGTATAACCTGCTTTCCTTGTCGTAACACCTCATAAATACGTGTCGAATACCTTTCAAAGTGAAGTGAGACAGATTTTTCTATTAGAAGACAACTAGCATAAATGTTGCTTTTACTTTGAAACTACTGACTGAAGTTGAAAAGTTTTGACAATGGGAACTTGTTGATAAAAGAGTATCACAAAACCTCAGCAATAATAACCTCCCACTATCTACCATGGAAGAAGTCATCAATACAATTCTATGAAAACTCCACGCAAGTCAAGCTCATGAGCATATGACGATTAACAAGATCAATTTTTATACTCTTATATACTATACTATACAGCGTCGATGATTTTAAGGCCAGTCGCTAACGTTAAAAATCGATTTTAACAAGACATATGGTAGGTAATGTTTCTGTGAAACAGCCTCTTTGTCATAAGCCGTGGATGTCAAACTATGGCCTGCATTGTATTTATATGTATTTGTATGTGGCCCATGAGACAAATGCTGTGAGCTGCATTGTTTTTATGTTTCATCCATGACACTCAGCTCGGCGCGAAGCTGCGCAGTTTCTCATCATGTTCAGCTCCACTTATTTTTGTGAGCATTAATAATCCACCATGAAGATGACCACAACAGCTCATACGAAACGTCAAACTGATGAACACCTTCTTCTTTTTTCAAAAAATATTGATATTGGCGCGCAAGTTTGTCCAAGTTCTTACTTTTGGCATATTGTGTATTTGAGTTAGCATTCCTGTTACATACCAAGAAAAAAAGTATGTTGCTTTTATACATGACCAAAACTGCTGAAGTAGCTAAGGGGTCACATTGGGTACCAACATGACTACATCGAGGAAGGATTTATTGGTTCCTACATTTTCTCTCATAACAGAAGGTCAGTAGCACAAATACCAGGGTAGGATAATTCATGAATACCATGGTTTCGAAAATGGTAGCTAATTAGAGAATCATATTTCTGATGCTTTTAAATGCTATGCAAAGGATCATCTACCAGAAACATAAAAATTACTAAATCATTACAAAACATTAAACCTTTATTGATGTACGTTTTAATGAATACGCGAACGATCTATATTTGTAACAATTTGTGCCTTTTATACTTTTAGCAACTAAGCCCCGGATTGAGCTTAATCTACCCTCTAGAATACAGCGGGTATTGATCACGCGAATAACGGGCGTTGAGAGCCGGATAAGGTGAAGCTTCCCTTGTCAATATACACTGGTATAAAGACTGAGCTCACAGGATCGATGACATGACAAATCCAACATTGTTCACGCACGAAACTTTAAATGTTTGAAACATGAATTGAGACTCTACATATACACACATTCAAGTATCAATGGCTACGTTCACAAATATTGAACTCGATTTTAAACATGCCACATTTTAATATTGCCACTATCATGCCTTGGTCTCTCATTTTCTCTTAAATACAAAAATATCAAGCCCTCTCCCATCCCAACACTTTGGCCCATTAAAAGGACCATCTGACACCCAAAACCAAATGGCCATATCAGATTCTTCGCCGAAGGAAATTATCTGGGTGGCACTTTTACTTGTGGAGGAAGCACTAATATATTGCACTATCAAAAGATCTTGCTCACAGCATTAAAATGCTTTGGATCTTTGGGGGTCAAAGATGCGAGCGAGGCCACGAAATGCCTGTTCCCTTCCCGTAGCAACTGACTCGGGCCTTTTTTCCTGTGATAATCGTCACATGTTACTCATTAAGGAACTATTGGTGTCGCTATTTTTGGCTCACTGATCTGCTGTCGCTTGCTACTGACTGTTATCTTGAGTACATTGACTCTACATTAATCCATTTGACACAAGGTTTTTGTGTATATTTTTCTTCCCGCAAATGTAGCTGAAAGTGTTTCTACATCTGAGAATGTATACATAGACTTCGTACTGATATGATTTAGGAATAATAGGTATCCTGAGCGAGTAGCCCCATATGGATTAACTTCAAAATCTATATGTTTGTGCCTGCCTTCTAAACGTCAACCATGAGCATGTGCATGGTTCAATGGGCTTCCATGCCTTCAACACGTACATATAGAAACTTCGTAGGGGATGCAACTCATCTTGGACGCTTATTTAGTGACAGAGAAGCCTGTCCTCTTCGCCAAAGTTGTGAGCTACTTCTTCTGTTCCAAAATGATGTAAATCACTTTTCCCCATATCCAAATCCTGCCTGTCAAGGAGAAGCTGTTACTAGAATAACGATATATTTTCTCGTTACTGAAATGCCATTCGCAGATATAATATATTCAAAATAGATTTCAAAACTCGTTTGATTTTGCTGAGTACCACGAGTCTCCTCGAGCAGAGATGCAACTTTCTTGGATGATCTATTGAGAGGACCGCGCCGATAAGAAGCACTGGGATACATGGAAATGAAAACATACATCAAAGCAACGGCGTAGTTGTAAAGTTATGTTCTTCTCGTTTACAAGATTTGTATTTGAGTTTGAAAAGAAAGCTAACGAATTTTAAATCGTAACTATAGTTACTGCCATATTCGGCATTGCAGTAGGAAGTAAGTAAAACTCGAGGAGACTCTTATGACTTCATAGGATTTAAAGGCCACTTCTTGTAGAGGATGGGGGGCTTATGAGTGGAGGGAAGGGGCGTTTGTATTAATGGAAAATGGAAACAGATGAACGTTATGTAGACTGAGCATTTTGCAATGCTTAGAGGATAAGTAAACCCTGTTTCTACTGTGAAGTGAATTTAACTCAAGATGTAACACAACGCTTCAAAGGAATGTGTTCAAAAACGACTCCTGCTATCAAAGGTGTGATCAGCTAACTCAATTCGGGTGGCACTCTTGCTTGTAGTTAGAGTTACTACGTATTTGGCGTAGTTAGTCACTAAAGCTTGTATAGGAGTGATTTGGACACTGTATGGGAGCAGGAGTACGTCCAGTTCCCTGGCAATGCTATTATTGATGACACTGACCTCATCAATTGAAGTCGGTTATTCGGAGCGACGAGTTTGTTATTTACATTTCCTGGCAAAAAAATCCTGAATAGCTTTGCTGGAAATTGAGTCTTGTAAAAATAAAACGTCACAGTGAAAACTTGTAGAAAAAATGGCGCTTAATTGAGACGTAGGGTCCGTCGTAACACGGCAGCCTTTATGTCTCGCATAGTACATACAAAAAGACAACGGTGCTGTGCTTCGTGCAAAAGCAAACCAGTTGCATTTTCGCACAGTAGGTAGCTATTTCTCTCGTCGTGGCAAAAGGACGACACAATCTTGATTTTTCATACAAGGAGATGAACACACCACCAGCATCAGCTACTAGCCTTCTTATCTGAATGACGTCACCCCATGCTCCAAAGTTCTCGCTTTACTCACGCTCCTCATGTGTTTCTCATACACTATTTGTTTTCGTCAGTGACTGGTTCATTTTCTTATCATTCCCTTGTTAGTGTCAGTCACTCTCGCCTCGCCATATCTGTAGATAATATGTTGCTTTGACCCAGGAAGCCTCATATCTGAGTAGATGATAAGTCACACCTCGTTTTGTCAGAATGATTGTGCCCGTCCAAGCCCAAGAAAGTAAGCGATATTCAAATTCCATTCTTGTAAAATACTCGGAATAATAGTCGTTTCTTTTAGGCCTGAAGGTAAAGCACGTTCGAAACTATTACTTTTAATTTGTTTCCACACAGAAGTAATTATTAATTAGAACACTTATGAAGTACAGAAATGGTTGGTGCAAACATAGTAGTGGTCCCCGGGAAATTATCTTCGACTGAAAGTCACTCAAAGTATGATACATTTGTAAAGAGCCGTGTGTAGAAGCCGAAAGCTGCAGAGAAAACGAAAGCAGGGAGAGGAAAGAAACATTTTGTTAGTAGATTTGGAAGAGGATTTGCTAGGGAGAAGGATCAATGAATGAGAGAGACATTGGCATGTTCTTTGGAAACTGATAACTATATGGACTTGAGAAATTGCTGTAAACATGGTATGAAAGACTGTCATGCAAGTCGAGGAGAGTTATAAAGATTTTTAAAAGGGATAACTTAGCTATGAAAGGCCAGAACAGCAGAGCCAACGTGGGCAATTGGTTTTCGAATCACGAAGAAAGATCAATAAAGAGCTTCTAATCAAATCATTTGATACTTTCTGGATCATTTCCAGCGATTCATACAAATCCATTGTCTATCAGCCGGTCAACCAACAACAGAAGCTCGTGTCCTTTTCATTGAAACATATAATGACCTTGAGTATGTCGCCTAGGAGACGTTTAACGACTCAGGTTACTTGATGGAAGTATAATAACATCTCGTACTAACATTGTATTCGTTATGAACAGCTTGCTATATAACCAGACTCTATATAACGATCCTAACACGAATACAACATCGATGGTAAATATCTACCATCAATGGCAACAACTGGGTCGACAAGCGTCAGAATATTTAGCACGAATACAACAGTTTCCTAGTGGGCTTTTTTTCCCTAAGACGAGAAGCCCGTTTGTTTGAAGGGGGTTAAATATATTTAAATTGACTGGGGTTGATAAATTTCATCGAGAAAATGCCCATGTGGAGACACCACCGGTTGAATTAGTTTTTGACTTGTCAATAAAATGTAAGTGAGAGATATCAATTCTTTTTCTATACAGTATTGCATCCTATACTTCTTGACTTTTAAATTTCGTATCTATAGGATCACATTATTTGGAGTGGGTGCGAAACTGCAATAGCTTCCGTTATTTCTTGAAAGCCCATAATCACGTAAAATGATCGTGTTGTTCTGTTTCTTTGCAGTACCGTAGAAGTATCGTTTTTGTTTAACTGAGAGTTCTGGTAGATAAATGCAAATTCTATTTGAGAAGTACAGTATAGTACGCCAAGTGTGTTTTCCTTACAGGATAACGTCAATATGAGATATGATGGGGATAGATATCGTACATCTTAATATTGGAGGGTGATATTTGTTGGCCCGCTTATAAAGGTCGTAAAGATGTGTTGATGGGACAGAACATTCAAATTGCACGAAGAAAATTGATAGCTTTTTTTAACAGACACTTCTCCAACTACAAAGCCGCCAGAATTGAAATTAGAAAAGGGAAAAACGAAACTAATACCCAACTTTGTTTTCAAACTAGCCAATAAGACCAATCAGTGCCCTCAGAACTGAGTAATCAACCAAAAAGGCCTAATAAAAAGACAGATCCTTTCTAAAAACACAAAACCCGTTGCTTTATAGAGAAAAAGAATGCACTAATTTGTATTCTATTGTCACTCTACCGTACCACTGTAACTACATCAACTGTCACATGTAAAATGTGTTTCTTTTCGATGTATTGAATGAAACAAGCCGTCCTTTTGAGTATTTTTGTTTAAATATACAATTGCTATATTTTATTTTGCAATGTGTTTTAAGAAAAAAAGGATTCCTTATGCCTTACTACTATTGCTATTCAGGACCCCTCTGTTTCGTCTTGTTTTAGCTTGGTGCTATACATGGACTCCTATATGCCCTAGGCAATAATGACTTTGCATACAGTCAAAAACAAGCCTACGACACGTTGGAGGTAAGGTATTGTATTTATTTAGTTAATCCAGTTGCGACAAAAAAACAGGAACTATTACCTCCATCTTTTAGGTGACATTCTTTAACCTCGTTAAAAGATGTAGAAATAGTTTCTCATGACATTATTATTGCATGGTCTAATTGTATAAAGTACCTCTGAACATTGAAAGTGTAAATTGATGATCGTGAGAATATCATAGTGCCATAAAATGCCCATGAACTGCTACCCATCAATTATGTCTGAAAACAATCGCCATTCCGTCTTTACAGAAAGCGAAAGCCAACTCGAACTGATACACCATGGTCTCGTGTAAAATGGTGCAATGTCTTTGGAATTGTAAATTGAAGTTTCAGTTTAAAAATAATAGAATCTGATTTTCATAGATTTAATAATACAACATTTTTTTTATAAAGAAATAGATTTTACCTTAGTTTTGTCGTTACACTGACATTTGATTTCACATTCAAAGAGAACGTACATGAGTAGTCTTAGGTCAAAGCCCTATTAAACCTGGTGCTTTCACCAATGTACTATCAGACTTCAAAACACAATCAGGTACTAATTCGTGGCCTCTAAATTATATGAATATAATTTTAATCAACCCGTAATCACAGGCCTATGGAAAGACTCGTGCCAGATGCCTAACAAAGTGAAGCTTTATAAACTGCCAGAGGTCATTGGTAAGAGGCACATTGTTTTATCTGTCTGCTGAACGTAGATAGTGCCGCTAGTTAATAAGCAAGTTAGGCATCTCGTCTCTTTTTCAGTCCAAATTCATTTTTTACAACATTTATGATTATAACCCCTGAGAGTGGTTGTACCTAGCCAGGTATGGGCTACCTTAGCCACTATGAACCATTTGCTCCCAGCTGTGCATATGGCACTTCCCCCGTCGCCCTCGTGTTTCTCGTTATGTCATTTTAGCAGTGAAGAAAGACCCGTGCCATTCTCGCCATAATTCGCACAAATGCGTTCTAGAAACATTCATAGTACCACACCCCCACCACTATCCCCAACTTTGGCCATTCATCCCAGACATTGTGTGGTACCTATGTGAAAGGTAGTGTGTCAACCTCCCTTTCCCCCCCCCAGACCTGATGATGAAATGCAATTCAAATCAGACCACTAAGAACTTCAAAGTGGCACTTTACTAATCAAATGGAATACCCCTCTTTTGCAACCCAATAACATTAATGTCAAGCATCTGAAGTTGTTGGGCATGCCTTTTCTACGTGCTCACGGTCCCTTGGCGTATGCAATCTTCATGCTCCTCTTTTCGGTCATGCCAAAGGTACGCTTTGCTCTCTAGAAACAACCAGCCATTACTTCAAACTAATTCAATGATAACCCAACGAGTACAGATTCTTTATCACATTATAAAACCTATCAAGCATATCATTTGGCACGCCCTATGCTGTTTATTGTTTGAGAATTTACCGGCCACAGTTGTACTGCAAAGTCCATGTCACCATAAGATCAGCATCCGGAGACTGCCCACAAAGCCACCAATTAGGTTTTACACAAACACTTCGCTATCTGGGCATACGCCTTCTTGTTATGCAGAGAAAACTCTGTGGGCAAATCGCCGTTTTCTTCAATTACCAATAATGTGCTTCCTGACACAATATGGTCACCATTTTACAAGCCCTGTTGTGGGCCGGTTTTGCAAAATGGTCTGTCCTTACGTTTATCATGTCGAGGCACACGTAGTGTCTGTGGCGTGTATTTAATATTTCCCGTCTAGTTGAAAATCAAGCAAGAACTCAGTTACCATCTTATCCGAGTTTAAAGTACGATAACTACCACCAGTTCGTCTGATACAACGTTAGTTTCATGTAGAAGGACAGACACAGTGCCTGTCTGTCAACCCCCAAACGTAGGGTAAAGTTATATCGTGCCAGTCGACGGGGACAGCCCGGGTCTCGTCGAAAACCACCGTTAGGGAAGCGTCAAAACCTTACCTCGTCAAGGCAGTTGTACAGTTAATCAGCAGGATATCCTAAAACCTATAACTGATATTATCCCTATAGTTTACTTAATTTACGTAGGTGATTTCACTAACGGAAAAAAACGAAGCATTGATATTGTGAGCTGGTGAAATATAGTTGTTCTTATCTAAACTAGTTACCGTTTTAGAGAGAGAAATTCTGCATCACAACAGATTCCTTTCCTCACTTTGCTCACCCTATTCTCAATGGAACCGGCTATTAGGCAATCTTTTAATTTGATTCCACCTTTAAGCCCCGAGGGACTGAATGGGACTACATTGGTCTCTCCTGGTTGAAAATGATTGTCAGAGATCGGGGTTTCTCTAGCCTTTTATGTTTACCTAGCATATTTTACATTCAGATTGATTTCTATCTCAATGTTGGAAGATGTTATTGTATGTGATTGTAGAGGGACAAATCTTGGCAAATGAGGGCGTATGAACAGGAATGGTACACATATTATAACTTCCTTTGGCAGACATTTCTGATCGTTATGACATGAACGAAATATTTGCTGAACTGGTCTACAGCTCTTATGCAATAACTGTCATCAATGGTGCATTCATAAATTTGCAAGAAAGGTAATCTGGAGGATCCGATTTCCAAGAGATTCTAAAAAGTATAACACGAGAGTCCTAGTGGGGCCTACCGTAGGGCTATAAATATGACTGCGTAGGTGGTTTCAAACGATTCTACACCCCGAGACATTTTACACAGAAAAGCATCTGGCACAAAACCGTATACTTAAGGTACATAAGTCCTGCTTATTGACACGTACCTTGGTACTCGTCAGTCAAAGGAATGCGCTAACCTCATAAGTGTAGGATTGGAATTTTTCTCTTACCGATTATTATTACTTATTCTTAATACATTCATGATGTGCATCCCTCTTCTTTAAATCACTCACTACAGATAGAGTTTTTAGACTTCAATAATTAGCTCTTGTAATGACTTTCCCTTACGCTGGTGTAGTTACTTTGGAGTTACATAATTGCGCTATCACTGCGCCTGGAAGTCAAAGTTAATATAGGCCTAAGTTAGACTTTATTATAGGTACGTAGCTTATTGGATTGCTAAGATCAGAGACGAATTCCAGTTTTTGTAGGGTTGAGCTTCTACGTTTTTGTATCTAATAAGGCTACTGCAAGGTCCATGGAGCATATCTAAAAGTGGTGCAGCTGAAGACGCTTTTGAGGGATGGGTAGGGTATGCAGCAATATTTGTCATAAAGAAACCTCCAAGGGAGCAATTTGGAAACCCCCTTCTGTGTATGCAGTTGATTGAAACTTCTTCTAAAACAGATCTATACTGGAATATCATAAAGTTGGAAATACTTGCATTTCGTTACTGTGGCCATCCACAAATCGCAATTATTACTACCGCATCTAATCCGGCGGCCGTACACTGCCAAACGTGTCACAAAACAAAAGATATTACGACATAAAGTTGCTACATTGGCTTAGGCGGAGAATAAATATGAAGAACGTAACTTATTTTTCAATTAAATGCTGTGCCAATGAAAGTACGGAATGAATCATAGACTACAACCATTTGCATTTTCTTACAATGAGAAAAGTTTATTATCGTTAGGTGAAAGTTTTCCTTCTCTCCGTATTCTCAAACGATTGATAAGAAAATTGACAACATTTTCCATCCAGCGGACGTCACAAAGGCGAGAACAGATCACACCTTGTGCTCGCAGTGCTTAAACAACTGCCCCAATCGCTTAGCTCATTCTCCAACTTTTGAGTGTCAAAATTAAATCAAAAACCGAGATAATGTATGGAGAGTAATATCTTGTGATCGTTCTGTACTTATTAAAGTAGCAAAAAAGAGAAAAATAAAGGTTAAGATTTCTCTGCTAAAGAGTGCTTGAGTAATTTGTGGACGATATTCACTTGTACCTGTTGGAGACTTTTGTTGTGCCTACAGGCCAAAAGGCACTGGGCTACATTCTTGCATCCACCTGAAAGAGCATCACTGCAGTTTCTTGCTACATCGCTGCACTAAATTATCACCCGCTTTCTGGAAGATTCTTAGAGTTTCATGTTTTCGACTGTAACTACCACCTGCCCCTATCTGAAGCAACAGCAGGAGGTGTGTGATTTTGAAGGAAAGCAATTTCGTTTTTGTATTGATATTTTGAAACTTCTTTATTCTGATTGGCTGATGAGCGTCCAGAAAGTTCTAACATGTTGAACTTTCTCATGAGTGCTGCCGCTTGCAGTCAACAGGTTCAATTATGTAATTAGCCGTCACGAGAAAGGTGCACATAGTCAGAAGTAGTCGCTCCGGCACGGGCGGCCAAAAACGCTCTACAGAGGTTGACCTGATTTTAAAATGTCTGAGGATGATAGTCATATAATGCATTTCATCTAGGGTTGATTCCTGTTTTGTGTTCTTCATTACTCTGAGATAAAATGTTATGCTTTATCTATCTGGCATACACTAAATTGAGCAGACTAATCCTTGTGTTGCTTTATACTGGGCTTCGATTGGAGCGGTAGAACGTTCAGAAATATAACACTCTCCAGACCATTGGGCTAGCAAGGATAGCGGCATTATACTGCGTTACCTCCAATACACCAGGAAGGATAGCGGCATTATACTGTGTTACCTCCAATACACCAGGAAGGATAGTGGCATTATACTGTGTTACCTGCAATACACCAGGAAGGATAGCTACATTATACTGTGTTACCTCCAATACACCAGGAAGGATAGCAGCATTATACTGTGTTACCTCCAATACACCAGGAAGGATAGCAGCATTATACTGCGTTACCTCCAATACACCACTGATTGTATTACCGACTGACAATGATTGTTTGGACTTACAATAAAGTGCCCTAGTTATTCGATTAATGCGTTCAAGAATTGCTGGATCCACTTCAGAACTTAGAAAACATAACAAAATGGACATTTCTTGTATCATTATGTCATCTAAAAACCCGCTGATATGTTTTTTACATCCCTTCTTAATCCCGCGTGGCCAACTCATTTATTAACGTATAACCACCCCGAAACTCCAGGAGTTGAGAAAGTCTTACAGCTTACGTTTTACGGCAGCCTTTTTAAAATTTCAAGTGCTAAATAGAGTTGAATACGTGATTACTCCCATACCCTTTCTTTAGTTCTTTGGAAAGCATTCGATGCGTCTCTCCTCAGTTATTGACAATTTCAATTTATGCTGAAAGTTATTGCAATAACCTAGCTGTTTATTTACAACTATGTGTGTTTCTGGAATCCAACATCATTTGAGTAGTGACGTCTGAATGTCTCAGTGTTAAAGAGTTATGAGTCGATACAAACTTATTTGAAAAAGTGATGGAAGTACAATCA
This sequence comes from Carybdea cf. marsupialis auct. non (Linnaeus, 1758), assembly GCA_010016065.2. Taxonomy (NCBI): domain Eukaryota; kingdom Metazoa; phylum Cnidaria; class Cubozoa; order Carybdeida; family Carybdeidae; genus Carybdea; species Carybdea cf. marsupialis auct. non (Linnaeus, 1758). The sequence goes on from JAAAKL020001918.1 coordinate 20,332, forward strand.
ATGGAAAAATCTTTCTAAAGCCGATAGCCCAATATTGATCAACTTCGTACTCAATCGATTGCTTTGATGCCCTATCTATAGACGCAATCAGCCCTCGTAATAACATTTGCAGCCCCCTTTTTTCCTCTAAGCTTTCCCTTTTCAGAGAAATACCTTTATAGTGAGGTTGCTTGAGACTAGAGTTTTCAACTATCCAAATCATAGGGGTTTTTTATCTTTTTTTATTTTTTATATCTAAAAAAATAAATGAATATTATAGAAATAGTTTTATACGCCGACTTAGACTCAAATGGCTTTTTAGAGAAGAAAAGCACACAAAGCTAACGATTTTGCGACCAGTCAAATTTTAACCCTAGGAATATAATTCTGCTACTGAGTTATTTGTGGTGGAGTTAGAGACATTTGATGGATGAAAGTATAAGAGAGTGACTTCCCTTATATTAGCCAAGAGAAGCAGAGTGGCTTACGTAACTTGCTCAGCGATGATGATACTGCAATCATTGAGGAAGCTGACAAAGGGTCAGTCATTGTAGGTTTGGGAAAGTAAGATTATTTTGAAGAGGCCAATACACCAATCCAGATTTCACCTTTTTCTCAGCCTCCTAGAATCGCCGACCGAAAGTCTGTCAAAATTTGTAAATAAAGAAGGTCGATACATTACAATCGTGAGGTTACAGCAAAATAGACCCCTGATCTCTTCATTTCCAAATACCAGACCTCTAGTGTATATAGTGTTTAAGGTAAGGCCTTTGAATTTTCAAAAGTCTATTATCAAAACTCTGTTGATATTCCTTAGTTCCTTACTTTAGGAACCAGCATCAAATAATAAGGCTTTGTTAGAGAGATTGAAAACTTTGATATCTGATATCTCGGTGTTGAGAAAGAGCAACACTCTACATTTTGGCCATTGAAGTTCATGAGCAGCATGAAAAGTAAGCTTTTTTTCCATAAGTCAAAACATTTTCAAAATCGTGACGTCACACTTTACTCCCTCCTTCCCTCTTGTAATATGTCATACACAGACCTGACGAGGTGTAACGTGTCTCGATTGGGGTCGTCCTTATTATATTTCGATTTGTCGTTTACATGCAAGTACTGGCATATTCCTCAAATCGACCTCTTGTTGGCAATTACAATTCCCGTAAAATTGGCCTTTGTTCCAATAAATATTTGTCTGGTAAGTAAACTGTACTTATGTAGATACGAATACCAATATAAGCACAAATGTCATCTCCTGATGTCATTACTATCACGATTTGTTTCTGCTTACCTTTCGTCTGCGTAGATATTAGTTTGTTCACTTTGTCCACACACAAACTGTCTTCAAATATTGGCTGGAAGAAATCTGTCTCCTGTTTTTCAGCAGATAATGTTATTGATAGACAAGGAGTGCCTTCAAATTTCCGTATTCTAGCTGCGCTTACTTCGGTTGACCATTCCGCCTCAGCCGTGTTGTCGCTGGCCACACTAACGTTTTGATCGGTTTCTTCTGAAGAAGAAGACGAGAAGTCATGAATCGAAATATCAGAGTCACCCTTTAAGGTCAGTTGGTGTCTGATTACTGCTTCCTCGATTTCTTGACCTGTAAGACCATAAAATGATTCTGACTACTTCTTGACCACAATTTTTGACTATTGTCAGAACCGTGTGGAACGAAACAAGCCACGATGAAAAATCAGCTGATGTATACTTCCAATTTTTCAAGCTTGATTTTCTCGTAGTTTTTGACTGGTAACATATAAATTTTTGGAGGTATATGAGAAAAGTAACTATGTAAGTATTCTTTGGTTCAAATTTAATAGCGAAGAAAGGGAATGTACACATACATGGGGAGCGTACAGTGTATGACTCAAATAGGCGTCATCCGGAGTCAACGAGTGACCAAATATCAGCACTCACAACAGTTTCTTAAGTATAAAGCATAAAGTTTTAAAAAATATCCTTTTTAAAGAAATTTACATCGAACTAGAAAATAAAGGGCAAATTTAAGGTACATGCATTATGAAATCACGTTACATATATAGTATAAATACTGTCCATTTCTATTGGTGGCCTGACCTTAATTTCGCCTCTGAAATTGGATATCATCTATCCTCTTCCTTATCATGCCAGCTGTATTTTCTTGTAGGTAGTACTTAATAAAATCTTAAATACTTTCTGAATGCATTCCAACTTTTCTGTCAAATTGGGGCTGTGGAGCGACCAGTTTACTGAGTTCACTTAAAACATTACCAACTTGTGGACGTTGGTTCTCTTCTCTGATAGTGAGCTCCAAAACACTAATTATATTGTGTTTGTCCTATATAGTGAAATAGTCGGAAGGGTCATCATTATGCAAGTATTATGGAAATAGCGGTAACCTGATGTGAGCTACATTATCATATCTAAACAAATGAAGTGCAACCTAGATAAAATATCAAACATAAGCCAGTAAGTAACACCAATAACTGACAGTATCAAGTTTAGCACTAATTAAGATATCGAGTAGACATTTCTGGAAAATGTTAGGATAAGATAGAGTCTGAGGTGAAAAGTTTTAGTGTAGATATTAACATTAATTGTAATGATATATGTATATATGCAGGCATAAGGGTCGTATGTACGTTAACAACCAGCCTTTCTGTTGCTGACATCTAGCCCGGTAATCTGCACTAGAGAAGTCTATGTGAGGCCGAGGAGGGTATTGTTAAGCAGGCTTCCTGTTTAAGTATGAAACCCTAGGATGACACTAGGAATCTCTCATAGACTGTCTATGTTCACACTGACGATTACCTTACATTCACGTGTGACTGCTGGCATTCAGCTTCACGTGCAGTCAATGCTCAAACTACAATGCAGCTAATGCTTATACACTGACTACGAACAAAGCAACACTTTGCAAAGGAAACACTAATTATAACAGATGGGTGAATAATATCTATACAGTACGGAATGTTTTAACACCTAAATACAAAGAAGCCTCCTATAACAGTATACAGAAGTCTCTGTTTGTGGAATAAAGTCATTCGATTTTAAAAAGTTTATCTCTCCGGTGGTTTTTTCATGATACCTGTTACTTGATCTGCTTTCTTAATTTCCAGGCACATGGTGGTTTTCAGAAATGCATGGTATCAACAAAATAAGCTAACACTCAGTAGACCTACTAATACGAAATTGTACTTCAAATCTTATCTTTAATTTCAAGTGTATTTAAACCTTGAAAGGATAAGCAACTCATATCATTTATTAGTCCACAAGTCGGAGCAAACTAAGGAAGCTATCAAATATAAACCACGTCTTTACAGGTTCAGTTCACTATTCCTACATATGGGGCGTCCTTCTCGTGATTTTGAGATTACTAGGCACTGATAACATTGGTTGCCAATTTACGAAAGAGTAAAAGCCAATTTAAGAAACACACATATGGTGTCTAACTCTCCACATGATTAAGGTGCCTAACCCTTGTGGTGCCAACCAGGAAGTACCGATAAAGTCCATCTGATGACCTTAATGTTTGTCAATTTTGATGAGGTATAAAAGGGCATTTTCCTCGAAACCGGTGCTACCATACAGGAAGTCGAAATCATTTCAAGACAAATCAGTGCCCGCTAGGATAAAGAATAGCGAGAAAGATGGTTGTGCACCGTGCTGAAGAAGAGAAAATTGTGATGTATGTAATTACATCATCGAAGTTTCGAAGTTTCGCCGTGGCCGAAGTCTTTGTGTCTTCATTACACGTAATTTTACCTCCAGAAGAGTATTTTACTTGTCACAGTGTCAAGTTTATAACCTTCATTCTGCAATTGCGGTCTTACCGTTCGAGAGAAAGATTGGTATGTGTGTAATTATATCATGGAAATAAATACCATAAATATACCATGGCCAAAGTCTTCGTTCTTTCGTTCCACGTTCTTGACAAGGCAGTTAAAAGATCTTCCAATCAAACTGAGTTGTATTGGATGCATCTTGCATTGCACTGTCCTTAGCAAGTAAAGAAGAAAGTTACTGCTGGAAAAAAAGCATTCTGTGGCTTTGCAGAAACAGAAAAAGGTGACATAGGTCACCATTACTCTTCAATTTGCAAAATGCTCGATAGTTTCTCATACACATTGAATAGGCATAATCACTTGAACAGAAAAGGCCATCTCTGCTAACTTCAGCAACAAACAGGTTAAAGTGCTGATTCAAGTTATCAAACTGTGAATCATTATTGGAAGGAGGGTCACCCATCATTTTCAGCAATTGTGTATACATGTCACACGATCGCATTCTCATTTCAAAAAATGCAAAATCAGCATCTCATAGGCCAATTGAGTACAACATGACTAATACTGAATCAAAAGTATTGATATGATATACATTTGATTGATCATCATGCCGACAAGCTTTGATATCTGTAATGGATAGTCCTGGAAACTTGATCAAGGAGAGTTCTCTTATTTTCCTTTCCCTTTCTATTGCTTGTTTCACACATATGAAATAGTTAGCACCAGATATATGTCTAAACAACCCAAGTCTACTTTTAATGGTGTGTGATTGCAGCTTACCAAGTAACACATATATAAAACCGACAGTCTCGACGACGTACGTAGCAATACGAGGTTAATTTTTTACATATGTGCAATACATCAATAGGTGGGTCAGCCCATGTTTTTCGTTGACTGACCTTACTCTAAGGAAAGATACAAACTCCTTGAGGTAAAAATGTAAGAATCAGTTGTATTACTGAAAGAAGCAGTAATTGGAGAATTATCTTCAGTAGATGTGCTGGGGAAAAGTGGACACTCGAAGATTTTACTGCACTGGAAGTTATTGTACACATTCTTAATGTTGTTACAAACAAGGTCAAATAGCAAGAAGAAAGGCTCACCAGTTACTGGATTTACACAGAACTTGAGGTTTAAGCTTCCCACTACATACAACATTGGTGTAACAAGCACAGATCACTGCATGATTGTAAACTGATATACACTAGACTTTGAATCCAACCCAACGTAATTCATCCTCTCAGTTGAAAAAGAGCCAAGTGAATAAAGAGCATCAATATCCGTATAATTGTGTACCAGGCAGTTCATCATAAATGGAAGTATTGTTGAGGCTGTTGAGCTTTCATCAGTTCTTCCTTGACTTGCTGAATGCTCAAAACGCTTCTCCACGTAGACATCATCGATGATAAGACTGACAATATCCTCATATTTTTTCAGTTAAAAATATCTCATTTTTAAATAATCAACCGACATGTTTCCAATATTGACATTAAATTTCTTAGTTATTTTGACCCGAGTTCTTTCCAACGGAAGGAATAAATTGTTCTGATCTCTTAATACTTTATAGGCAGCTGAACTTTGAGCATGGAGCAGGAAAAAGAAGAACATTGTTGGCAGAGAAAATATCTGTGTCGTGACTTTGGGGTTAAAAACAGTGCCAATCGCTCCAGTAAAAACTCACCCCTCCTTACAATACCTCCATCAGTCTCACAGTCAATACACCTCTTCAATCAATTAAAGGGCACACACATCAAGCAGAGATGCTGTTTGTAAATCATCACTTACCCAACACTTTAATTCAGCCATAAGGTTGAAGTCTCCAAGTACATATTCTTCCTTTGACTATGTGAGATCAGATCTCTTGCTTGATTGTGATACCATCAACTGCAACCTCTACAGTGAGATCCTCAGATAATGATATGGAAGTAGATACAGATAGTATACAATATCTAATAAAATAAATTAACAAAGACCCTCCTTTTCTGCAATGGTAGTATCCAGCAGGCATAATACTTTCCGATGTAAACCGGAAGGTAATGGCCTCAATAGAAGACACCTCCTTAATATGAAGTCCGAAGGCAATTTTGGAGATAATGACGGAACTGCATCGGACTTCAATCTCCTATAAACGGGGCAAGAACACGCATGATATATACCAAATATTTGAATGTTGCGGTGAGAGCAAGGAAGGGTATTCATGAATACAGGAGCTACTGTAAAGGTTATCGAAGTCTGTCAGATTTGTTTCACAACCGGTATCAATATGCCCTAGGAAGGAATATGATAACCTGTTTTAGTTGCGGTATCATCTTCCACCTCGACTCGAGCCAGTGCAAGGCATTACAAAAATGAAGTTTTACTAGAGGCCTAGGAAGCCCGAAAATAATCCTGCGATGTATGTTCAAAATTTCTCCAACAAAGCAACGTATATCTTACAATGCCACTGCCTTTACAAGATGGCTACTTCAAACTATCACGGGCATTGAAACATAGTGAAACATAAATGATTTTGTTAAAGTTTTTCGTTTTACAAAATTTTCAGACCTCTCCTTTGATCTTCGGGTATTCTTGGCTTCTGTTTTACTGATAAGGCAGTCCTCTTCTAAAAGCAAAGAGCACAATCTGGAGTAAATAGATGGAGTAAAATTCTCACTCGACGAAGCCATCGTTGCAACAATGCAGTATTCTCCAAAGGGAACTTTTGCAAATTGATTTTACCCGAACTATATCGACTCTTACATCCTGGTGCAGCACACGTGTTTACTATAATGATTTGATAAATGATAGTTCAAAATATGCATGGGATATCGAGTCACTGTTTACAGCAGCATTAAATAATGGCGGGCTTTCGACTATCGCCTTGTCATCGTAACCTTGATTTGTTCCCAGTCTCCAACTTCAAGTCTGGGAGTTATTATTTGGAAGTCTATGGAACGAGAGATACCTATCATTTAAGACAGAATGCGGTCAATAACCGCACCAACTTCCAGCACCTTCAAGGTAACGCAATGCTTTCAAGACGAGTTCATCTAGACTATGCTGGTGCCCGAACACCTCTGTCGAATGGGGAGACCTTTACGGCGCTATTGCGCAGAGGATTCATAACGTGATGGCGCTATTGCCCTGTCAACACTGGCGGAATTCTCAAAACATTGCTAGTGTATTTTACGAAAGTCCTAAGTCTCTCCAGTCTTGAGGGAGATTCTCAAGACGAGGCTGGTGTCAGTTGTCTACCCAAATATTTCCTACTGAAGTTCAATAGCACTATTATGTCGCCAGCATGTACTTCTGACATATTTGTGAATGTTAGGCTCTCGTCAATTTAGGCACAGACACAACAATTTTTACGTTGACGACATGGGGCGCAGCCACTTGCTGTGCTAGACTGAGGATTTCCAAACTTCGCCTACATCAATTTGCCCTTTACAGAGAATATCTAATCAATGACGAATGATCACTCATGCCGGCTTCTTTTCTTTTCATCATGCCATTCATTAGCCAAATAATAGTTTTAACAGTCGAGAACCAAGTTTAAATAGATAATATGTAAGCAATGTGAAGATACTCTGAGTTTAAAGCACGGACACAGTGTCGATCGATTGACTCATGGCCGAACTGTATTCTTGCGATGAGGACTGGATCGAGAATTTACGAGACCTAGCGACAATGAGTTATTTACTATGCAATTTGGAAAATTTTGATTGGCAGAAGTTTGACTTTGATGATTGAGTCGGACTCGCGAGGAATAGATTGACCAGAGTGCTGCAACACAGAAATGTAAGCGAAGTGAATACTTAGGTAAGCAACTGTCAATAAAAGCTGTGCTTAAAGTAGAGTGAAACGGTTCATGATGTAAAGACGTGCAGTTACGAATATGATTGTAGCAGAGATGAATAGTTTCTTATGTCAACTACTACCGCTGATCAACGCATATAACAAAGCAAACTGAAAACCCAGACTGTGCGAAATGTATACAGATGATCGTTTGCGTTTAATAGGTAAAATCAGGTCTGCTTTTCATTTTTCTGTTCTGGTATTCTTCCACATCGAACTAGGAAAACCGTTACTTTGTAGACAAAAGAATTTTTTTATTGGACCTCTTCGGTAAACTATCTAGTTTCACGGACGCAGATTGGGCAAAACAGCAACAATCTTGCAGTCAGAGTTCCAATTTGTTACTTTGAAAACACAGTTTGGTATTTGTTTCATTGCTTCCTTGTTCAATTTTAGTCCTCAGAATTTTATACAGTTAAAAACATTTTTATAAAAAGTTTTGTTTTATTGTTGCGTATTAT
>JAAAKL020001919.1:0-28370 GCA_010016065.2 Carybdea cf. marsupialis auct. non (Linnaeus, 1758)
GTCAAATCGGGTAGCTAGGGCCTTGCAATTCCTTAAACAGGCCAAGGAGGAAATACAAGCCAGAGTCAAGAAGGAAACATCGATTACCCTCCAGAAAGCTGACCCAACTGGTATTGGTGGAACCTCTACTACTGTTATAATTGCTTAGGTTATGCTCAACACCCAAAATCGAAAACTGCTCGCCCAAGGAAGTTGTTAGTGGCAAGGAGACCATGCCAAGTAGCGAAGATGTAGGATTACGAAAGTGAATGAAACGTGACCGACAAGCACATACCAAGATAAGCATGGTGGCCAGAAGGTAATTATAACAGGGAAATTCAGCCAGGGGATAACCTGTCTAGACCAGGCTTCCGTTGTGGACAGAGGCTGTCCATTGGCTATGTGGCATCAGAGACTAGCTCATGTGAACCAGCAAACTATTGAAACAATGAAGAAAAAGACTATTGTTAATGGTTTGAACTTAAGCCAGAGTGACAAAGGCGGAATATGTGAGGGCCGATTATTCAGATCGATTTTCAAATCAATGCAAAAGTTCTATTGTGATACATAGAAAGATGTTAAAGGTCTTGGAGATTAGTTTACTTTTTAAACTGGTCTAAAGTATGTCGGATTTAAGACTGTACTTCATCTCCTGTGCCCAGTTGGTTTCATAATGAAACATGCTGAGCGAAAAAGAGAAATCAAGTCAGCTAGCAATGAAGGTTGCTTGTTACTTACATTGTCAAGGCTGCGACGGAATTTCGCTCTTAAAGATCTGGCATTCAGATTCCGATTAAAGATACAATCAGTCAGAAACATTTTAATACTTGGATTATACCTATGTACTTGGAACTGGGATATGTTCCTTTGTGGCCACATAGGGATGTTACCATTACTGACATGTCCAATAACTACAAGGAGGACGTCCTAACAACATTAGTTATTATTGATGCCACTAAAATAAAACTCCGGTGGGTACCAGGTACCATGCAGACTGGCTCTGAGGAGTCAATCATATAGTTACTACAAGTCTTGAACTACTTCCACGTGTTTGGTTGGTTGTGACCCAAGTGGTACTCTGTTGTTTGTACCAGAGCTATTCACAGGCTCAATATCTGATTAAGCCGTAAATTAACAACATGGATTTTATACTCATTTGCAAGAGTTGTTCAAACAAGGCTATATTATGGAAGGCGATGGAGTAATGGCAGATAAGGGTTTAACTATCAGCAAAAAATCACCCTCTCTTAATGCTGATCTTAATATTCCACATTTTCTAAGAGGTAATGGCCCAATACCAGTTGAAGATTCTGCACTTGCACAGAAAATAGCTAAGCATCGCATTTATGTTAAACTAATAGCATGTTAAACTAATAGCAAAAATCAAAAGATTTAAAATCCTCTGTGATTCCTACAATTATATATCATAAAGTCGATGTCAGTGCGCTTACTTACTTTGTTTTAAGATATTTCTGCCAAAAAGAAAATGATCATTAATGTAAATTTAGCAAATTAAGTGGATAGACAGCAGTGCAACTTCGCATAGCAGTACCCGACCATACGTAAAACTGAATCAATATCACAATGTCATGTCATTTGTAGACGGCAAAGGTCTCAGACACTTTCTAGCAGCTTCATTTAAATGACTGCGTTTATTAGATCTATTCAAAAAATGTTTTACCACAGGTTGTTTACGATAGGATTGTCCTTCGGCATCACAAAAAAGGTTACCTTTCGGACCTATCCTTTCCATGATTGGCTCCTCGCAACATGAAATGGCCAACTGAACTTTTACAACCTGTACTCGATCTTTATTCAGAAAATTATATTAAGGACCCATTCACTTTTGCCAAATCCGCAAAAACCCAAAATTTCTGTTCTCCAAATACTTTTATGTGTTCTTTCGATATCAGTAACTTGTTTACAAATGTTCCCTTAGACGAAACAATTAAGATATGTGCCGACGTATCCTGAGGAGGTGTTCATTTAATCAAGTGGCTACACGTCATGTCGAATTTAGCTTCAATAATACGATGTACCCACAAAGAAATGGGGTAAGCATAGGCAGTCCCTTGGGTCCAGCGTTCGCTAATATCTTTGTTGGTTTCCATGAACTTCATCTTTTTCAATCCTCCCCAACAGGTTTGACAACTTTCTTAAACTCAACAGGTGACAACTTTCTTAAACTCAACAAGTTACACCTGGCGTTAAATTTCACCTTCGAAAAGGAGGTAAACAACTCCCTGCCATTCCTTGACGTTTAAGTAGAGAAAAAGGGGAATAAATCCGTGACCAGTGTGTACAGAAAACCTATATTTTCTGGTCAATACATTTCTTGAGCTTTTTTCTGCCCGAAAACACGCAAGGTGAATCTCATCAAAACCTTGAATTACCGTGCAATCATGATTTGTTCAAGGAGAAATTACAGACAGAAATCGAGTCATTAAGGCAGATTTTTCTATCAAACGGCTATCCCGAAGATGTCGTCGATTTTACCATCAAGACTAAATTATTGCAGTTTTTGATTGAAAATCTTTTGAACCAAAGAAATACCCTTTGTATTTAAAATCACCATGGCTTGGTAACGTTTCGCTTCGATTCGAGAACCAAATCAAAAAGGCCGTAGAAAAGTGTTCTGGTGCCCTGACACAACGGTTAGTTTATAGCAGTAAGAATGCGCTCCCAGCTAACCACATGGACCAGTGCCTTTCACAAATAACAGCATTGTAGTTTACTCATTTTCCTGCCAGCGCAAGGCTGGCTATGCTGGCCACACGACTGTGAGGTTAGTTGACAGAATCAAACAACACGTTCCATCTTGTATTCGCCAAGCATCAGCTCATACAAGGAAATAACCACTTCGGGTTTTAAAATCTAAAAACACCACTAAGCAATGTGACTCTGCCATAGGGCAGTACTTGCTTAAAAAACCAGACTGTGCCAAAATGTATACGGACGATAGCTTCCACGTAATTGGTAAAGCTAGATCTGCTTTTCATTTGGACGTTCTAGAATTCATTCAGATCTAAGCAAGAAAAGGCTTTGTAGACAAAAAGAATTTGTCTTCTCGTTGGGCCTTTTCAGCTAACTATTCAGCTTCACGGACACTGATTGGTCAAAACAACACCAATCTGGCAATCAGAATTCTGATTGGCTAACTTGTAAAACATAGCTGGGAAAATAATTTCGTTGATTCCTTTTTCAGGTTATTTTCAGACGAATTGTACTCTGAGGAGTGTCAGACGAAAAAAAGCTTTTAAGTACAAAATGAATCCGCTATTTCGTGCAGTTTTATTATTCTGTACCATCAACAAACTTTATAAATGACTGTATGCTGAATGTTGAATCAATTATTGGTGTATTTGCGTTTACCTGGTACTAAAGAAGAGTACCTCTAAGTGATGACAACAAGTCCTCATCTGTCATACTTGGTTACCTAAGAATCAAAACAAATCGATGCAAAGATAAGCGGTATAACAGTTTAAGCAAATATCGCCATTTTTTAATAGCATAGTGAAATAATTTTCTAAAGGTGAACATGTTCAGACCCTATTCTAAATCATCTACGCTACTTTAATATGGATGTAGTTGGACTGCCCTATTTAGGAGTGAAAGTGATTCAAATCACCTCAATGTTAAGTGACAGTGCATATATGCTGATCAATGTTTATTATTTTGTAGCAGTCAAAGTAGCTATTGCTATAATCATCATCATAATCACTAAAGACTCGTAAGAGCCACATGATAGTACAAGGATATCTGATTGTGAAGATCAATACAGCTGGTATAATTCAGTGGCTTATCCCATAACGAAATCAAGATCCTTTCTTCTCAGCCAGATTCTTCTACTCCGAGGGAATCGAACTAAAGATTTTGTGCTGTGAAAGGATTGATACCTGCTAAAAATCGGAAGGTATCTTAACCTGCTTCGTCTAGACCTATGACAACTGGAAATGGAGGGGCAACATACTCCGACGTACTCTGATGAAATGGATATCCACGATTACAATACAACACGAAAAACTGGTGACGGTTTCCTTTAGATCACCTCCAACCAATCCCAATCGTACAAAGCCCGTCTTTACACTAAGTTTCCCAGTACATTTTATGGCTTATAGCATGATTCGTTAGTTATCTTCTATAATAGTGAGCTTCGGCAAAACGCGACGAATAGTTGACGAAAACGAATGCTAACCCCAATGGACTGGAATCTAGTAGACGAATGGAAACAGTGCTTTAGCAAACAGGACAAACAGACAAGACGCCTGGAGTTAAAACTTGAGAAAGCCAAACTCGACCTTGTATTTCTTCAGAACTGCAAAAAATATCATGTGATACCGTGATTCTTGGATTTTAAAGTTGCAGATAAGCGACTTAAAATGTTGACAACTTACAGACAATTCCAACGCAAAATATTGGATGAGGAAATTCTAATCAAATTTGCATGAATTCAGGACTTGGAAGACCAGTTCTCCGATACATATGGATTATTAAAAGCCAATGTGACCTTAAGTAACATTATCCAATTATCAAATGCGTCTTCAAAAGAAAACTGAAGGAAACTGTTAAGGCACTGTCAAATACAGGACAATAAACTATTTAATTTACGACAACTTCAAGATTCGCAGGATAGAATCGATCCAGATGATGTAATTGTTAATCTTTCATCTCGCAACTGAACTCAGATGAGATGAAAAGACCATTAGTAGCTTGTTATATTTCCTCTTGACTGATTTTCCATTACAGCGCTCATTAACTACTTTATCTAGTTTCTCATTGTATCCGCATTTTACTTTGAATATTTTAAGTTTTGCAACTCAAACGAGTGATCATTTTTCAGATGATGATGTATTGTCATCGTAGAGTTTATAGTCCACGTGATTCTTTTGTATGTTTGATTTCCTCTTCCTGTGATTACTAACCTTTGTCCTAATACTAACGTCCAATCAAATACTAACACACTATTCTTAACCACTCCATGATTATTCTAAGCCAATCGAATTCATTTATTGTAATAAAGCGTCCGTTTATTGTCTTGTAAATTGTATATTAGAAACATTGTAATGTGTAAAGAGTGGCTGAGGAACTGTGAAAGAGATCACAGTTCCTCCAATAGATAAAAGTCTCGAAACTACTTGATTATTACAGCGAGTTGCTCTACCTTGTGCTGCTTGCGACAGCGACGTTACATTATAACCGTCGCCTCAGAAGCGGAAGAACTTTATGAGGAATGCTCATGAGGTTCGAAGACTTAATTCTGTTTGATCCGGTTTCTAAATCTTTTAATAAAAATATTAAGTCTCCATTAATATATTTATATATAATGTATGTAATATATATAATATATATAATATATGCTCTCTGTCTCGCATAACTGAATACGGAAACCATTCAAAATGTCGTTCCTTGTACCTCTATGTGGTCAAGTAAAACTGGCAGCATGATTATATTTTACTAATAAATCCTGACCTTCGTGATGTATCCAAGAATGATATTACGATCTATAGTGGCACCACGAAATATCCGACGGGGTCAATTATACCTAGACCGGGGTTGCGACGTCATATTATAATGACATATTCGTCGTTTTATAAGTTTGAACTAACCGTGGGCTTTTAAAATAATTTGGAAACAAAATGTGATACAATGTCAGAGAAATACTTGCGTTTTATCGTGTTTTAATTATCATCTTCAGTGTCATCGGAGGGGTCTCTCGTAGTATCATTTCACTTTTACCAATTTACTTTACGTTTACCAATCACGACTGGTATCACTATCACAATTGATACCCTTTGAATTTTCATAATGCTGAATGCTGTGCACCGACATTGACCTACCCTTTTCACTCAGTACTTAAGATGTTCTTGGCTGATTGTACAGCGATGCCAATTAGTGTCCATTCTAGTGTACTTTTTGGCCCTAGAGTACCATCTCGCCAATTATAGTTTGCCTGCCACAATTACTTTTCAGGCAACAATAAAATCTCCATTCATTTCCAAGTTTCATTGATTGATTGTCATACCATTACTCGCCTCCTTGTGCCTCTTACTTTCAGAACACCTCCTAGCGCACGCATGGGGCCACGTTATAATGGCGAATACAGGAAACTTTCCGAGTAAGATTTTTTCATCAACAGCTGACATCTCTTTCTGTTCTAATTGTATAATAAACATAGCCTCCAGAACGCTTAAATGTAATGAGGAGCGTGTCCTGGTGAGAATGATAAACAGAGAATCAGAGTAATTCTCAGCACAGGCAGAGCTGGACAATAAATGGGTACAGATGGCAGAGTCACTGCCGGCAACACGACTAATCTGTGATTTACACCGACGAAGGGGTTGGATACGAGAGGAGGGTTTTTGTTTCTAATAGATGAGGGTACTGCTGCGTTATGCGATCAATCAGCCAGTTTATTAAACAGTTAGAACCTGACCTGTGCAGGCAAAAGGTCTTCGTCACAAACTTTTTAAAATTTTTTTACATTTGTTAACTTTATTCTTTTCGTTCACGCGTTTCTACTGGCATTTCTATTGCCCCTTTGTTTCCTCGCTTAATTCTTATAATTTTTGTAATATTTCCCTTCTTGTTATATTTTCCGAGTGCAACTCTGACGAGCCGGCTCGAAAAATGCTTTCCAGTTGCATAATATGAGTCCGTTATTTCTAGCTATTCTCTACTACCATCCAGTACCAACTGTGGCCCTGTGGTGATAGTTGTCGTTTGCAACATGAATTCTAAACCTCAGCATAACTTGTAATTCCCATTTTTATCGTGCTCTTCTTCCATATTCCACTAAGGCTCATTTTCTGACGCCATTCCATTCATTATACACCACTCCCCTGCCACTTTTCAAAATGGTTACATTCTGCCGATGTTATACATCCGATTGATAAGTGGTACACTTTTCTACCCTTTGACAACATGATCTTCACTATTTTTGGCAACGTTGAACACTCTCATCCTATTCCATGCCCTTGTTTCCACCGTTCCATGTTGATGATGGCGGTGGATTTCGTGGCGTCAAAAACGTACGACTTACGTCATTTAGTGTTTAGCTTCTTCACTTTTCATTCTCTTCTTCTGATATTGATATATTTGCTTACCCTATTTCCTTTTTCAACTCGTGCCATGCAATCATTCATTCTCCAATTTCCATGCCTTTGATAATTTTGTACTTTTCTCTGAACTCAACATTATTTCAAGGTACATTGAAACCCTACCGTTGTTAACTCCATTTTCCATGTTTTACATTAAAATAATTTCTGATCCAGTCAAATCACATGAAACTTTTACGTTTGGAATTTGGTGCACACCACATCCGTCTTCTTACACCACACTTGTTCCTTTAGATAACTAGGTTATCATTTTCTCTGCTTTCCGTACATCTTGTTCTTAATTTAGCTTTTCTTGGTACTGCATTCAATACTATTAGTATCCTTGTTGCCAAATCTACAAACTTTTGGGTTCCAGAAATCCACTTGCCCATATCAAGTTTTATCTTGCAATTATTTCAAATAATTGTTTCATCTGTCTGCGACTTCCTCCTTTATTCTTTTAATTCCTTGATCTGTCTCGATTCTTTTTATCCTGTTCACATCTACGAAACTTGCGAATTTCAGTAAGCTCGGGTTCAGAAACGCTACACATCTGCTGTCAAACTTCCAATACTTTTCCTAACAACATTCCACCGTTTGCATATATTAATTTCTTCACATCTCTTTAATTCACAGCATTCTTAAATACCCAACACATTTATTTTGTTTGCTGTAGACAGTTTTCAGAGCTTCTCTTGGTACACTTGGTACACTACACTTTTAGTTAACATCGATAGCTTAAGCCCTCTCTTAATATACCTCTACCCTTGTTTTTCCGTTCCTTACGCCTCTGATTCTTCCAACAGCATCTCACAGAAAGTTATTACCTTGTCAGAATTTACTGATATCCTTTCTCATTTATAAAATAACTCGAAACTATTTCTTTATTTATCCATTGAATTATCCGTGGTACAAAACTTGAAACAGGCAAGGAACAACGCGTTCATTGGACAACTGAATATGTTCTGACTCTGTTAATATACATCTACCCTAGTTTCTCCGTTCCTTACGCCTCTGATTCTTCCAACAGCATCTTACAGAAAGTTATTACCTTGTCAGAATTTACTGATATCCCTTCTCACTTACAACTCTAGACTCTTTCTTTATTTATCCATTAAATAATTCGGGGAACAGAACTTGAAACAGGCAAAGAACAACGCGTTTATTGGACAACTGAAAGCTTTTTCATGTCGCATTTCTTCCGAGTTGTACACGGCAACAGTGGAAATGTAACTCAACCAAGAAATGCATACATGACAATCCATTAAACCCCCAATTACTTTATATTTATTGGCTGAAATCCCAATCCGCTTAAATGTCCTCAGCATGTTGTCATGATATACCATAACAGAGGTCTTCTTGGTAATCGCAAAATGCCGCCGTTAGATTTCTTTTGTGTTATTGAATTTCACCTGTTTAATTTCACCCGTTACGCAATTATCAATGCTTAATCAGTGAACTGCTCCCGACATGTGTCCCCAGCTGATTTTTGTCCCACATCTCATTGTTGTCAGCATGCTTCTCCATAAATCCTGTCAGAACCCCTGTAAACATTCTATGTGTTCTGCTGAGACATATTATTAGTAAACAGTGTTTTTATGGTGTCAGTTCGCTCATCTTGGTATGAAGACGAGAAAGCTTTTCCTTTTGCTACAGTCCCCTCCTGAAAAGTTGTTTCTGTCATTTATTTACGGTTGCTTTATGGTTTTAGTGTTACATCGAATATTTTCCACTAGAAATATAAATTTCGTCTATAACATGCGCTGATCAGATTAGTATGTAGCCTTATTGTTTGCTGCACCCCAAGTTGTTTACTGTAGTAATCTTAGTCTTAACTTCACTTTCTCTCTACTGCATTTTTTATTCATCATCCAATATACCTGCACAACAATGTAGGGATCCGTCTATTGAAATAAAACCTAACCCTCTGTGGTAAAAATATGAAATATTGTTAGGTGATGCAACTTATTACAAAATATTTGGGGCACGTGCCCCCGGTGTCCCCCGGTCCTACGTCCCTGTTCAAGTTCTATATGACGCCCTGCTCAGTTTAATTATAGCTAAAAGGCCTACAAACGTATTAGCAAATGCAAGCCTATAGTATGAGTATTAATTCTTTTCTCATTCATGCTACTGTGAGTAAGTGCTGATTCTTATCGTAGTGATCTGTTGATACGTAATTATAATTCATCTCAAATTTCGTTTCAACTTTCTTTCTGACAATTTCGCTATCAAAGCCAAAGTTTTCTATGTCTAGGGCTAAGTAATCCGTGCCCCACTTTTACATCTTTCATATTCCCTTTTTTAAAAAAAAGGTAAAGATCGGCAACAACAACATCCCCTTGGTTTCCTTTGTGATAAAACTTTATTTGCCAAATAGTTTTGCATTGAGATATTCATGTAGGTTTCATTGTTTCTCGTGGAACCTGAATACTATATCTCATCCAGTTGTGTCTTCAATTGACTCGGTATTACACACATAATTCCTCTCAAGGAAAGTTACAGCCATTACTTTATTAGCAAATAAAACCTGCTCAAAATGTTGCATTCTTTGTGATAAATCTTCACGAAATAGCGAAAACATTTTAGTACTGAAAGGCTTTTTTCGACTGACACTTCTCAGAGTACAAAATCGTCAGAATTGAGATTAAAAAGAAATGAATAAAACTTTAAAATCTTCTAAAGAATTTGTCTTTTCATTGGGCCTTTTCGGCTAACTACGTAGTTCCACAGACACTGATTGGTCAAAACAACACCAATCTAGCAATCAGATCTCTGATTGGCTACTTTCCAAACACAGTTTGGTATAAATTTTATTGATTTCTTCTCAATCTCCATTCTTACAATTTTGTACTCTGAGGAGTGTCAGACGAAAAAAGCTTTTCAGTACAAAAATGTTTTCGCTATTTCGTGCAGTTTTCTTGTTTTGTACCACCAGCAAACTATTTGAATATTCTTTTGTGATAAATCAAGGTCATTATATTAAGCAAAGGAAGAGCTTAGGTCCCCTACCATTTTCATTGCTTATAAGCTCATGGATTTGTACGTGAAGAGTTTCTCTATGGATGAAATTCTTCTCTAGGGTTATGGCAGTTTTATGGACAAGGGGCCATAAAGACATTTTGCTATATCAGAATGGAGGATTAAACCAACTAACATAAATAGACTATGAAAACATTGAAAACTTTTACGATGAGTTTACGTTATGCGGTCTCATTATAATACCTCATTAATGAACGAATAAATCAACGAACTACTGTAAACCAAAGTCGGCTAATTGTATACTCGAACAGCTTTTACTGTTGTATCTTGTCAGACACTATTCACTATCAAACATCTGAAGAAATAGTACACACTTATAATTTACATATTTCCTATTCGTAATAAAAGGAGATTGATACAAGCAACGTTAAAAAGTAACCTCTTCCAAATTTTGGCGTCGGAGGTATCACATTGAAGATTTGGCAAAAACACTCAAACTTTGGTAAGAAAAAATTTAATAGACTTTTTCTTTATGATAGTAGCAGTTTAACACTGAAGTTACTAATAGAAGGCGAGAGGGAGAGGAAAATAAGTAAACAAACCGTTTTGCTTTGACACAATTTTGGTCTTACGGTTAGCTGAGCAGGTCTAGGGAACCAAATTTTCTTACAGTATCTACCATCTGCAAAACAAAATTTGAGAACAAGATTATTGATGGAGGCGGTCCTCTGTTATCATACTGATACGACACCAGTCTTTATTTTAAGGAGCTGTACCAATCTAAGGTCTGACGGTTCAAACATTCTATTCAGCATGTTAGTACGCTACAGGGTCAAGTGACATTGAAAGAAGGCGATTGGTTGACCTGTGCCTTGATCTATTTGACAAACCACATATCACGATAGCTCAACACGGTAAAGGTTGACAAAGAATCTCAGACCTGATAGTTTTGGATTTTCAATTTTCGTAGGATATTTTGTGACTGACTGTGACAACCTCTGAAACTTTTTGGAGGTGCTTGTTGATAAAGGGACATATTTTCGGGCGTTTGATTGGTCGGGTGCAAATGTTACTTAGATTCCATTGTCCGCAAGGTGCGTACCTAACTTATGTTAGACGGACACTTATTTCGAGAAAGTATTTACTGGAATGCCAGCTGCAATTAAGATTTTTCCGCATAGTTCTTTAACAGTACCTACAGATTCAAAGGTGGATTAAAGTTGGTGTTTTTCTTATGTATTTTCTTTCCCTGGGAAAATTAGTATAGAGCACTGACACCATTCTAATTTCGATCTTAATAAGTTTGACTTCTTTCCGTCAGTTTTGGACATGGATTCCGAAACCAATATAAGACTTCTGGACTCTTAATTAATTTGAATAATATTTGTAACAGTACAGACTCTCGGCAAATTTTGACTCTTTGTCTAACACAGAAATTAGTAGGGAAATTGAGATGACAATTTCTTATTTTTTTAGGAGGAGAAGTTATATCAGATCTAAACCTGAGCCCTATTTCTTTTCTAGCAATATTATGTCAACTGTGCCTTTTGATGGAATTACATGAAATTTACTTAGAATCCATTTATCATTCTTTTGTTACATACGGTAGCTCAGATTCGTCGAAAGTGGTAAAATATTTTTGAAACACTGGCTCCCTGTTCATGGATTACCCTAATGCCCACAGCAACGTAAATTTGATGGTTAAGACAGCATCTATTAGTAGAGAAAAGTCACTGAGAAAAGCGTGACTTTAGTAACGTTTTGTCTTATTTCAAGGCCAAGACTTTGGTCGTGTCATCAATCTATCAACATAGACCTGAAGAAGTCTTAAATAAGACAAAACCTTATCAAAATCATCTTTCTATTGGTGTCTACCTATGATGTCTGCAGCAATGTTTTGGATGTTCAACTGTCTTTACCTCAGGTTTGAACAGCGTGTTGCCAAGGGCAATGGAACTCCATCCAGGCCAGTTGAATATGAACACTAATCATCCATTACTTTCTATCGCCTTGAACATTTGGAATGACTGAAGGTAGACATCAGTGTTACAAAACATCAAAGGTGAAAATCGTGGGACCACTGGGAAACGAACCCACGGTCTGCGCAACGACGATGCTTGATCACTAAGCGATGGTCCTTCCCCAAAAAGAGAAAGAAATTTGGGTTGTCCACTGTTTGGATATCTCGTCTCTAAACAATCCTTACTTATGACTCCAGAAAACATTAGACTTGTCGTGATGGAATTGATTTTGTTAACACTTCCATTTCAATGAAGTTCGAACGTATCTTTTCATAATTTGTGTTTTCCGTTGTTGTCTACAAAAAGAGAGTTGTTATCGATAACATAAATGATCACTTCTTGCTTGGTTGAAGCATTGGCTATTGTTACGCAGGGTCAACCAAGCTGAGGAATGTGGGATCATCACCCTCCCCGTTATTTCCTACTTATCCGACTATCAGTTTAATAGGTGATAGTGATTTTTTGTTCTGTTAACTTCCCTCCTCCATCTACGTAAGGTGGGATCTGTTATGAGAATGAAGTACATTACACCATTAAATTGCATGCCCTAATTTTGTTCTAAATCTATTTAAACACAGTTGATGCAAGTAGACTCATCAAAAACCTCCCATGCCACGTAGCTCAATAAGACAGTAAAGCAGCCCTGCTTTAAGGTCAGTGCTCTTATGTGATTACGTTCAATAACCATACATTACAGCCCCGGTTTGGTCGATACATGATCCCAAGTAGAGCTTAAAACAAGATGAAGTCTATCAAACGCCGAAGATCATTTCTTGTTAAGTGTGGGACAGGTAGTCTATAGCATGTAATCTACTTGTCATTGGATGAAATAAATGACTAAATACATTCGAAGTCTCTCTAGCTTATTAGGGTGCTCCGGTATTCAGAAAGAGCCAATTAAGCTCGTTCTATACATAGACAGAGCATTATCATCCAATTTTAGCTACAGATTAGGAGTAAATTCTCATTACTTATTTATTAGCATCCTACAAATAACTGTCTCATATTCCTTCACACATGCCCAGGCAATCTCTCTAATCTGATATAGGAAATTAAACAACTGTTATTTTCAACAATTTTGAGTAGTCCTCGTGAATTTCAGAATCTTTTTAAAATGCTTTTATTCAGTTATTATGAAAAATAGATGACTCCACGAAGGTCCATCAAAGAATAAATCAGCATGTAAACAAACCTTGCTATGCCTGGGAGTAGGTTGAGATCTGTTTTACGAGGAGAGTGCAAACTAGCGGAAAATTGAAAGAAGAGGGTCAAGCTGTTGAGACAAGCGTTGACTGGAATAAAATAGGACAGTTTTACGCCCGACTGTCATGTTAACGTCACTTTTAACAATGCAAAATAGCTTCTGTAGAATAGCCTCAAAAAGGAGCAAGGCCTTTTCTTGAACTCTCATGATTTTGGTTTGTACAGATGACGGCTCTGAATAGCACCCGAGCCGTATTTTATGCGGGCCTTTTACATCTCAAAATCATTAATTGCGCGAACAAAACTGATAAAAGCACAACGCAATGCGTCTATTGTAAAGGCTATCTACATATTTTGTTAGCACCGACAATGCGGTGGAAAACTGTGACGTCACGATTTTGAACATTTTTGAATTAAGAGGAAAAGCACAATTTTCATGTTACCGTATTAGTGAGAACGTCAATGGCCAAAAATTGAGAGTGATGCCCTTTCCCAACTCGTAGATATCAGGTTTCAAAGTTTCGAATCTCTCTAACAAAACCCTATTTTTTAATGCTGGTTCCTAACTTAAGGAACCAAGGGATATGAACACAATTTTGACCAGGGCTTTTAGAGGTTCAAACGCCTCTAAGTTTAAACACTATATACACTACAGGTCTATTACTTTGGGAAACAGCCTATTCCAAGCTTTCCTTTCGATATCTGGAGTCAGATTGCACTATTTCTAAAACTTTTGATTTGTGACGTCATCACTTTCCCTCCGCATACTTTTCAAATGTTTTGCCAATTAAGAAGTATGTGATTTTTAGTATGTCCATACATTCCAATTTCAGATCTTTAGAGTTAACTCGTCTCCCATGTCCTTCTCGTCTCCTTTAGGTCTACCTCAATGATTTGTAGCTCTTATGCAATCTGCAATTATTCATGCGATTATGATGTTACCCAATAAGCAAGTTAACTGATCAAATATCCATAGCATGTACTTAAATCAGTAGCTCAGTCAGTGTCCTGGTTTCAACCCACAGCTGGAAATTCCGTTTCTCTAACTCAGAACAAGCTAGTGGCAGAGGACTGAAGAGAAGTGGCCCCCACTTCTCTGAAATGACAATTTCCAAATCTGACATTAAAATTTGATTTCTCTTAAGGACAACTTTCTGACAGTGTGAAGTCATGAATGTTATCACTGGATTGGAAGCGAGTGTAAGCAGGGGAGGATCCAGCGTTTGAGTTTGGGGGCCATTTGGAAAAAGTATAGGTACTTCCAGGCACTCAGCCAAGGGTGCAGCAGAAAGGCCTATATAAACCTATGAAATTTTAACGTTTGGGGGGCATGGCCCCCCCGGCCTCCCCTTTGGATCCGCGCCTGAGTGTAAGGAACAATAGCATAGTTTTCTTTAGATTCCTTCTGCCTTAAATTATGTTCATAACGATGATAGTGGTGGTTGAAATAATAATGGCGGCGATGAGAACAGTGATGATGATAAAGATGATGGTAATGATAATGACGTCAATGGTGTTGATGATGATGATGATGATGATGATAATGATGATGATAATGATAATGATAATGATGCTGATGCTGATGATGTTGATAATGATAATGATAATGATAATGATAATGATAATGATAATGATAATGATAATGATAATGATGATGATGATGATGATGATGATGATGATGATGATGATGATGTTGATGATGTTTTCGAAGTTAGTAAAGTAGGCTAATTCAATACCAAATATTGAGTACGCAGGAACTGCATAGTTCTGAGACCTAGATAGTGATAAAAGACATAAACGAATAGGTACTGTACCGTACTTTTTTCTGCAGGTAAGTGCTTGCATAATTAAAGTGATTTTTAAAGCATTTGCTTGACGTTACAAGAAATCGACAAAGACCTTGAGACAAGTATCAACAATTATGAGAGGGCCAACGGTTTGCTTTCATTCTGATCTATTTTAACTAAACTTTTAGTTTTGAAACGACATCAGAGAAATATCAATATGTCACCAACAGGATTCCATTCCCTTTGGTCCAAGCAGTTGTGGTGTCTGCTGCACCAACTGAGCTACTTGAACAATATACTCTAACCACTGATATCTAAAAAATACTGGATCGAGCTTCACATTGTTTCCAAGAGAAAAAGTGTGGTCACGAATACTAGTCCCTAGAAGTTAAAATAGCGAAGGTACGCCATGTTACGTAACATTGTTTATATGCTCTTTTTGATGAGGACTAAAATGGCGTCCAACAACTGACCTCACTTTGAGACGGAAGATGCTCAATCCAGTGTTTTTAAGAGATCAGTGAGTCTAACGAATTCTTCTAGTCCTCACATTAGCCCCAGGCCTCCAACGGTGGACATCGACATCTACTTCTACGCAATTAAGAAGGCCAGCTTTCCTGCGCTGTGTAACTTGACGATCCATAAATTTCAGTAACGCTTGTAATCGATGGTTGTATCATTAACTTGAAAGTACACTATAGGCTTACGTTAACTTTTAATTGACCTATCTTTCCTTTTAAATAGGGTAAAACCACAACCTGTTTGGTCATTTTGCTTCGAAGAAACCCTCCTGAAAGTGGTATTGAGAAATTAGCAACTTAAAGCTGTTGCTGTTTAATGAATTGACATGCGGTCAATTTCTGTACAAGTAAGTAAATCTCTGAATTACTTCATCAAGATAGCTGTAGTGTAAACATATTTAGGGTGAAGAAGGAAAGACCTTTAGGGATCGAATGAACTGTATGATATACTACTAGGTGAATTGGAGCGCTAGTAGCTTGAGTACTTAACTTTTTGGGTATCACGACCCATGATATACAAGAAATGGAACCTGGAACGTGTGGTAATAAACAAGGACTTTTACATTCCCATTCATAGTCCATGCCAGTGATTAAGGAATAGTAGCTAACAAAGTTTTCATGAAAGTGATTCAAACGAGATTCTTGGAGCAGTAGATATATGATGATCAAAAGCTGTAAGAAAGCTCCTGACTTTGCTAGAGATAAAATTTTATGTATAACGTTTGTGCTCGCTTTCACTTTTTCAGCAAGAGGAACAAGTTAAAAAATTTTCACGATAACTCACACGATAGCTACAGTGCCTGATCCAGAGTGATGAGAAAGAGTAAAGGTGTGGTAACCAAGGGTGAAATCGCCAGATAAGTAAAGACCCAGCCCATTCCATACAGAACTTCACAAGTACATTACTCTATTTCAGCTATTCGGCTGTCAAGAGCTTTCATCACGCTAAGTTGTTCTTGTTTAGGAGTAAAATTTCATGCTTGGTAAATCGTTTTTCCTGAAAAAAATTGGGGCAGATGCTCTCCACGCCTTCCTCTGGAATCAGTTCTGGGCTAATTGATTACAGTTGTTATACTAGTCATCATCCTTACAGGGCTGAGCCAGCTCTTGTGTCCTTACATTATCATGCACTATCCTGTAGAAGAGCCTACTAGGTAACGAAAATTGACAGTCTGCATATGATTGGAGGTTCAGAGGTGTAAGGTTTTGCATTTCGACGTATTGTGGAGCGTTCACACACGTTTTAAAGATTAGTGGTCAAGTAACGTATTCGTTTTTCTGCAGGAGGATTCTGGGCCACTAGAGAAAACGAAAAAAATGGAAGTATTTACGCGTCACAACTAAATGAAAAAGGAAGTCAACAATCATTATTATATTAAGTTTTGTGGCAAGTATTTTCCAGACCTTCAATCCCTCAAATCTCATTCGTTATTGTGTCATATGGTGTAAAAATATGTGAAGAAAGGGCAAGATTTTTAGACACCGCAAAATATGTCAAGGCTATCACAACATCGAGTGAGACCATTGCCCCATTGTATCTGTAGGTCTCGAAACATTCATATAGATGCGAGGTGTTACTGTAAAACTGTAAGATTAATTTTAGGCTTTGTTTGGATACGTCATGTAACATTGCGAAAAAAAAGTTACCCCAATGATTTAATTTACCGCACCCCTTTCCAAATAGAGAACAGAAACTTTTGATAACTGCACTCTGTCCATTACACGCACTCTCAGATTTTTAATTGACATCTCGGTTGAGAAGGATCACGGGGAATATTCTAGAAAAGCACACCCTCGCACTCTGGATGTTGACGATCATGTTGGTGTCACGCGTTGTGGTAAGAAAATGTTTTTGTTTCTTAAATAGTGGTTACTCTGGCATTATTTTGCCTTTCCAGTTTTTCTCCCTATTTTATCCGTTTAGGTATTTTCTCCAAATTTATATTAAGCACACTCTCTCGAATGAACGGCCTCTCGAAAAAAGGCTACGCTAAAGTTAAGAAGCAAAACGTGCTTTCAATTAGATGCTGGCAATCATCCATTTACATGCTGTAAAGAGAAATATGAGACAAAATAACGTCCCTTGCGACCTGCAGGAGAAATAAGTTAAGCGAGAAGTAAAGGTGGTTTGATAAGATATTAGTTTGGTCACGACATTACGAAGTTCAATGCCTTGTCCACAGCCAGGCGCTGTGGTCGGTTGGAAAGTTCATTTGCCTGCCGTTCCAGAGTGTCACGGCTCGATTTCCCGCAGGACTATTATTTCATAATTTTTTCCACTTTGTGCAAAAAATAGTTGTTGTTGTGATATTTTTACATCAGAATTGAGACGATCACCAGTGAGTCATAGAAACAGTTTTCGCTGCAGGTAAAATGAGGCCGAGAGGCAGTGTGTTTATTGAAATGCCGGAGTTAGATTGACTTGAGATAAGAAGTTGATATCTCAACTGTAGACGTTTAGAGAACACACGAGCTTTGGTCATGAAACCACGTTATCAATCTTAATACAAAGCACTTCATCTTCTGCAACGATGAGGAGGAGAATTCGATAAAATCATCGGTATATTTTCGTTCAACCGAACCTCGATTATGAAAACTCAAGACTGAGGCGAACTATTTTGTCATCAACAGAAATTCTAAGAAAAACGAACGTTCAAGCTATTTCTGTATACCGACTTACCGAGACCTTCATCTGCACTTATACTATCTCTTCAACTTTGAGTTTAATAAGACAAAATTGTATCACTAATTTGTCCGTGACAGCCCAAAATACAGTTTCTCATGTCTTGACATTTTGGTCGCACACGGTAAAGGTCAAAGCAAAGATCCTTTCGCCTATTTTATGAGCAAGAAATCAGGATATTGTTTCTTTTTCGTTCTTAATTTATCTAGGTGACATTTTAGGCTACAAGTTAACCCTTCACGGAGAATAGAAAGTGGGCAAAGAGTCGTCTTCCATTACCCGAGTTTATGCGTGTGGAAATTTTGGGCCTGTTGGAACAATCAAGAATGTACTTGTCGAGTGGAACTGCTAACGTTATGTTTGTTATTTTCTAAACATTATGCAATCCATCATGAGGCAATCTACAGAAGCAACTTGTTATTATGCCTGGCGAAAACATCCCTGATCCTCGATCTGAGGAAAGACGATTACAGAAATAGAAACCTCGAAGCGATCTGTGCGGCACTCTCTATTTATTTTTCTTGTCGCCATTTTGTACCGCCGCCCTTTTATCCTATTGGACGAAAGTTTCCATTTGATTTTGTGGTAAATGAACAAAGGAATGCTTAGCAAGTGAACAACGTGATCCCATGAAAACTTGGTTTTCCGTGGGGTTTGTTTCTTTTTCTTGATTATTGTTTTTGAGGAGTGACAGTTTTTTCATAAATTTTCACAGTTGTATTTCCAATGAAAGATGTTCTTCTAACGAAAGTCGTTAATCATCCTATCTTTCACCTAACGACTATGATTATAAGGGTTTATTAAGCGAGCTGAGAATTTCAAAAGAACAAACAACAGAATCTTTTCAAGAATGATTTTCATTGAAATCGAAACGGTCCGTTGCCCAATTCAATTTAAGAACCTGTTTCGACCTGTTTTTACTGGGAGATTCAAAAAATGACAGCCGTGGAGCACGTGGTCTGTTTTATCCAATGGAAGAATACCGTTCACGAATTCTGATAACACTTAAATTTGTATTCTCATCATCTGGAATATGTTAGGACTCTATTTTTCAGGGGAGAGATGTGTTTTGTTCGTTAAAAATGTAAAAATGTTAGTACTGTAGCTGGAAGTCCATTTAAAGTTCTAAGTTTGAAGTTGGCGCCAAAAGACTGTTCTGCATGGCTGATTATTGCAAAGCCACCAATTGTTCTTCAATATTTTTAGATTATCACTTGGTTTTCTCTGATTGGTTAACCACGGCGTGACGTTGGCATGGTAACTTATCTTGCCTCGTCCGGTGTGCGCCATACCTTATGGCTTTTTACTGTTCTGTCTCCGATCGCTAGTTAGAGGCAAAGCTGGCAGTAAAATCTGCTTCTGTGACTCTGTTTTTGAACCTGGCAGCCTGCATTTGGTGGAGATCATGATATGAGTTAGTATTTTTCAGGTATGTTCCCGTGAAATTTTGAGGAAAAGTTATGATCAGCGAATGATATCAGTTTTCTAAATAGATAATTCGGCGATCTGATGTTCGATTCAGAGTTTGATGTCATGTGGCCTTGTCGCTTTGACGAACGGCCTGGCTTGTCATTGTTTAGACGAGATCTTCTTGTATGTTTGGAGGATGGATTATAAGTGGTTGATATCTGAAAGGCAAGAGCTGTGTTATGATGCTATTGCTATCCGTTTAGAGATAGTTGAGTAGCAAGCAGTTTCCTTTTCGCAAGGCAACAGTCAAAAAGTGAGCACGCACAGGACTTGTCTTCAGGATCCACGGGCAACGTGGTCTGTTAAAGAAAGGTTGTTCTATATTGAGTTGCAACACGAAAACACATAGTCCTTAAGATCGACTATTTAACTGTATCACGGGAGTTTAACATTTATAATCAATGCATGCTCGAAGCTCACGTCGGTGCTTCGATTTGGGCAGTATCTACTGGTTGTTAAGGAGCGACGTGTTTTCGTAAACATAGACATCACAGGAGGTCAAAATATGCCAGTGCTATATTTTGCCAATGCCTTCATTGACTGGAAGTCATCACGCAAGTGAATGTGATTGTCTTATGGCTTGGAAGCATTACACAGGTTTGAGGTGTTGTGCAGTTTAAGATATTTGCAAGTTCGATCCTCACCCCTTTCCTTCACTAGATTAGGTCCACATGCAGCCGGTCAAAGACGCTCTTCGTTCGCGGCCATGTAAACCCCGTGAAGCTACAAGAAAATTGTCCCTTTATTTGTTTCCTTTCCTCATTTAAACTGTAGGGTACCTATGATGTACCGACACATCATTTAAAGATTTTTCGTGGTGAGAATGTTGTGCAGTTAGATCTGTGAGTGTAGATCGCGGAACTATAACTGCCACTACGCAACTGCGCATTTCAGATTAAAACAGATCTTGGCGATGTAATCCCAAATAAGTGTGCAAGAGGTCTCTGATTCGCTTTCCTTCCGGGGTAGAGGTAAGTAGATGAAAGAGTCGATTTACGAGCCTGTTTGGGGCGATCGGAAATTGATCCTCATGGCGGAGGATGCCCCATCTTGTTGTAAACAAAAGCTTGTTATGCATCACTTTCCTCGTTACCCCAATTTCAATATAGTTAAGCAAATTATCATCTTTATATATGATTTGCTACAATGATGAACTGCTTTTTTGAAGGTCCTTGGGTTTTCTGTACCTCCATTTAAGATGAAGATGTAGAAATAGTTTCTTGAAAACCATTGCCGGACAGGCAGTTAGTCTGATACAATAACAAATCCGTAGTAGAAGCAGGAGACCTATGGCTTTTCCCAGCCAGATCAGTTCCTTATTGAGCGATGTCACCTAACGCATCGTGGTGGGAAAACAGGGGAACCCTTGCTTAATAATAAAAGGAGCAAATAATGGGTTCTACGTACCACTTTAATCTCCTAAAGTACCTTAATTGTTAAATAAACAGCCCGTCATGTTTCTGTGATCAGTACTTGAATTATGTTTTTGTGGATCGGCCTTGAACTTAGAGAGCTGTAGGGAAGAAATAAAGTTGATGTTTTCCCCTTGATAATACTCAAATGTAGTCATGTTTATACACAATTATACTAACAGCACACTGCAAGCATAGGTACCATTTTAGGGACTGTCGGTCTATTTAAATGGCACACCACGGTGTTCATATTGACCTCTCTTTGTTGTTCCTTTGTCAGGTACGCCTATTAAAGTATCACAGTATCGATTAATCAGTATAAATCGCTTGAGTAATTTAAAAGGCCAAGAGGAAGGCAATTCCAGAAATATTGCACGGCTTGAGTTAGGATGGGGTAGTCGTGGACGAAGTTCTTGAAGCAGAATGTCAGGTTCTGCAACAAATGCACTTGTGGTTTATGTTCACCGGAGAGTGGCCTATACCAGTTTTCTAACCTAAAACTTTCTTCTACTGCCCTTGTCACCCTGTGGTACATCTGTTGTCAATCCCTCCTACATTTTTGTTCACTCCTCTCCATTTTTATTTTACACCCTCTGCTCTTTCACTTTTGATCACAAGGAAGTTAACATGTCTTTTCTTAATGATGGGGTAATAGCCAAAAAGGAAGTCAAAAGCGTTCAAGCAAAAATGGAAATAAAGGGTAAATGTAAATAGGTAATGCCTGATTCTGTAGAGGGAAGGTAATAGTGACAAGGCTGTGTCTAGTCATTCAATTTGACATAAAATAGTCTATGCCTTACTAGGCAAATGAGTGCAGTTCGTACATGCCTGTGATACAAAGGGATGTGTTATAATTAAACCACATAAATTAGCAAGAAAAAGTGTACAGTAGTTAAAACAAGGAACATGCAATATTGCAAGAGATATTATCAGATCATAAACCTGCACAGTATTAGCATAGTAGAGCCTGAGGATCACGTGATATGCATCATTACATTATTTAGGTGTTTTCAGTACTGATAAAATCACCTAGTGATAGTATACTTTATCCCATGAGTATGGCACATTCATTTTGCCAATGATACAAGGCAGTTCTCTTAGAGAAAACTCAAGCAAAGTGTTTGAGTTAAGAAAGTAGGCACATTTTTAGGTGATTTATCTTAAATGAAAAGCATTGATACATCATTCACTTTGTAAAAGCAGACAGTTTACAAAAGAGAAAAAAATTAATGAATAGTGAAAGGATATGTTTTCAATTTTGGGAAGGTAGGAATTTTTTTAATACAAGTTGATGTGTTTGAAACTCCTTTATCAGATTTTTATTACACTTTCCACATTTTCCTATCAATTTAATTTCTGTGAAGAAAACACATTGTCAAGAGGTGCACCTATGCCATGAGCACCATAAACTTTGGTCAATACATAGTTTTGACTCCATGACCACAACTTCTTATATATTGGGAGGCTATAAATTCATGGGAAACTTAGTCATTAGATTAGGGGATATGATGAGATATTTTGAGGAACCTTCCCACTGTATATCCTTGAATTGATCAACATTTTATATCTTCAATATTATCTACTGATATATCAGATGTGTAGATTGTACAGATAAGGGGACTTACAGTATCTATTACTATAGGTGAAAAGTTTTGTGTGGTAACTTATGTGTCAATTCTATCACAGTATACTGTTTCCTTTAATTTCTTGGCATAGATATTCAAGAATAGTTAATGTTTGATCAGTGTGATCAATGAGATGGTATGCATGTCATTGTATTTTACAAATTGCAATTTGTCACCTGCTTGCATTGCCCTAGAAGTAGTTGAGTGCCAGATTTTTATTTACAAATATACAGCATTATCAAACCACATTTTTACTATTGCCACTGCTTTTTTCCCATTCTGCATGGTTTTGTTTACAGTTCATATAGATAGCTTAACATTGCCTCTTTCTACCATATTTCTGGAATAGATAAGATCTTATTGTTTATCAATACCACTTAGAATGCTGGTTTTCTTCTGCTCTAGAATACAATGAGCAGCGATTAAGTCATTGTAAGGTCTATCAAT
The DNA here is from genome assembly GCA_010016065.2 of Carybdea cf. marsupialis auct. non (Linnaeus, 1758). Classification (NCBI taxonomy): domain Eukaryota; kingdom Metazoa; phylum Cnidaria; class Cubozoa; order Carybdeida; family Carybdeidae; genus Carybdea; species Carybdea cf. marsupialis auct. non (Linnaeus, 1758). The sequence continues at coordinate 23,225 of JAAAKL020001919.1, forward strand.
TTATGTTGTTTCTTTATTGATTTCTCTATTCCACACATTAAGTACCTTGTCAGAAGCCCATTTTGCCTCCAGAAAATGCTCCCAGTTCCCATTTAACAAACCACAATGTAGTAGTTGTAAAGGGAAATTGATTTATATCAAGTACTTAAACTTCAGTATTTTAGTGATCATTATTGTTTTATACTAGAACCAAGAAGGATCTGCCACACTGAAAGAAATCTATGCTAGGGAGAAAGTTGTTTTTGACATATGTTACCAGTTTCTTTAAAATCGTTTCTAAATCTTCTCATGGAAGTGTTATATTCTCTCAGGTTCCACTGCCTCAATCATCAATGTTGAACATCTGAGCACTGATGCACATAATGACTTCATTTGCTCTTTTTTTGCCAAAGATCACAATATGGATCTTCTTTTACCATTGGCTTTGATTTGGGCAGGTTAGTTGTTTTTCTGCCATCTCCATAATGTTGAACCTTAATGTATTAGTATGTCCAACGAATTCCTGCTTCTTGGCCCACATTCAAAGGCTATGGTAATTTTTTTCTCTATGCCAATGTTACATAGTTAACGAAACAGCTTGCTATGGCATAATTGTAGGTAAATTATCTCATGATTGCTTGTTTAGTTTTCAGTTCAGTTTTCAACATCACTGTGAGAAAGCTTGATTTTCCTTGTCAACAACAGTAGCACATACCTTCAAATTCCTCTAATTTTTGTCTTATCAATGTATGTTTTATGCTTGTATCAGTCCCTACTGACTTTACATTGACTGATTACCATCATGTATCACTTTCCCTTTCTTTTTCCAGGGTGGGTTCCAAAGGTGACAGATATTGCCTGGTCACCCTCTCAACACTCATGCCCCCAAAACATCAACTTATGCCATTTCCCTAACTCAACTATTTGTAGATCTTTCCCCAATCTTCCTGAAACCTTTCGTTAACCTGGTTTGTTACTATATTTCCTAACTTTGTAAGGAGTTTGAAATTTTGTCATATATGTTGAAAACATCACTTGTCCAATTAGAACCATACTACTCACAGGTATTTAACCATGTGTTAACATCATACTGCAAGAATGAAGTAACCATTCTCAAGTTTAAGTAATCTGTTAGGCCCTGCCCATGTTTGCAATCCTTTTTACGCATGTGGGTCTTCATTTACTGCAACTGACCCCTGTTATACTAAGTAGCAATTGGCACCACTAATCATAGCTGTTAGATTTCTTCAACCTGTTTCCGACATAAACCTCATTTTAACAAGTTGTACTTACAACACCATCAAATGTGTATGTCCTAGGACATCTAGCTTTTTGTAGACCTCATGAGAAAATCAAGCAAGAATTGAAAATGAATTAGCAGTATTTGAATTTTGTAGCAACTTTTATAGCCATCATGGTCTAGTGGATAAGTTTATTGCCTTCAGTTCAAGAGGGTCAGGGTTCAAGTCCCAGAAGCACCACTGGTGATATCAGGAAGGCATCTAGTTTAAACTGCTCTTTGTTCTAGTAACAAGTCCCATGTCTTGGTACCTGCCAGAGCCTTTTCAAAGGTTGCATGCTTTTAGAACATAGGTGTGTACATATGAAGCATTATGCAAAAAATAATATTTAGGCTATTGGTGGACTCTGGGATGGACTTATTGCACTGTTGAGAGCTTCAGGAACCATACAATGTACTTTAGCAATGCAAAATAAAGCCTCAAGACAGCTATCAAAATACAAATGGGATGTAAAAGAGTGAAGCATTAAGTACAAGGGAAGGAGGAGTATTGTATAACTTACGGAAAACATACAATGATGGAGGTGTAAATATAAGTGTCTCATTACAGAACAGCATGTAATTATGGCAACTGGCAACAGTAACATAGTGAATAGATGTGTGGAAAGTTAGATTGTAAATACAAGTCTTGATGAATGTTTTCACAGTCTTATGAATGCACTATGTATTAGATGCATACTTTCTGGGATAAAGCTGTTTAATAAGCAGTGTAGAATTGGAGAAATGGTTAACCTTAAACCAAATCAAAAGATCTGAAGAACGACTTTGCCTTCTAGAAGCGAGGCTAGCTTCTACAAATTGTACCACTGATAATGACAGACTTGCTTTTCATCCAGCATGGCGTATAACTTTAAGCAAGTCTTCTGTGCTCCCTGGTGATGGCATATAGGTATGCAAAATTGTTCAAAGATTGATTTGTTAATGTTATGGCACCTGGGCTTCAAGATTGTGATCTAGGGTGTGCTTCTTGGCAACACAATCTTGATTTGTTTAAGATAAGTGGCCTTGATGAGCATGATGTTTGGTGGGTTTTTTTGGTTGGCCCTTTCAATGTACCTATTATGGTTTGGCCAAATAAGTTCTGATCATTTTGCACATCAGTTCCAAAGTAAGGTTGTGATGGGTGGTTAAGGGCCAAGCCTTGATTTTTTCCTATTTGTATCTCTCTTAAATAGGCATGTCATGTTTTAATCATAACATTTTAAAGAATCTTTTACTTTTTTGTTAGTATTTTAATCAAACTATTGATTTTGTTGTACTTCATATTTTTTTACGATGGGTTTAGTTCTGCTATTTTAAAGTTTATATGTGCCAGCAAAAGCACACTATGCTATTGTATGTTTTCTTCTATAGTTTTAGCTATGATTTCATCTGTTATAGTTTTAATTTGATATGAATATGATGTATAAAAAAATATATATTTTTTTATACATGTATTTATAAAATTTGCCCGAGGATCATGAAAATATGAAACTTGGAGTAGCATATTTTGTTATTTCACCTTATTTGTCTCTCTATAATGTATAGTTATGTTTATATTACTTATAATATGATTGTAAATAGTTATTGTGCACATGTGGAAATTGAAATAAACTGCCTATTTTGAAGTGAAAAGGTATCTTCCATGCTGAGACTCCTCATTTATAATGGATTGATGATGTAGATGTAGCTTTGCCAAACTGTTTCATAAACTGTAGGATTATCAGAACCTTTGATTGTATGGCTGACCTGGCTTTAAGGCTTGCATTGTCATATTAATGAGTTGAGAAGAGTTACACTGACAGATTATGCTATGAATCCCTGGGATTTTTCAGCTGTTGTGGCAAACCCATTTACATAGGTAATTCTGAGGGTCTTGCAAGGGGGCAGATTTTTGTGATATCCGGTTTGCATTTGAGATGTTCATTCTGCAAAACAATTCATGCAAATCAGATGTTTTAGTTTCTTTGGTTTTAAGGCTACTTTGATAACTGCTACACTTGCTAGCAAGCAGGCAACTAGTGACAGCTTGCAATACTGTCCCTGTGCAGAATTTAATATGAATTATAAGAAATTTTTAGTGAAATTCAAATCTGTATGCATTGATGGTTGTAAGTTTGAATTATAGTTCATTTTAGCCCAGGAGAGAAGGCTTTACTTTGGCATTTCCCTTTCCCATTTTGTACAATATATAGTAATGTCACTTGTTGCAAATAGAGCTAAATAGTTTAGTCATGAGTAAATGTAGATAATATGATGCACTAAGTTTAAAAGAACAATTTATTGCAGTCAATGAGCAGGTAGGAAGCAAATTAGTAGTTATGATGATAAAGCTGGTGATGCTAGATGTTTATGATGATGACCATTGTAATGGTGGTATAATAGAAGTATACAATGCTTCACAAGTATCAAACACGTTTATACTTTGTTTTATCCCGATATTTCTAGTATACATGTGCACACAAGTAAATATAACAAAATGAGCTGTGGCGTGGTTAACTGAGCAGTATATTAAAGTAAGGGTAGACAAGATATTGGTGCAATGTGAATCAACAATGTATACCAGTTTTAATCGTTATACAAATGTTTGTAGTCAGGTCAGGTCAGATCAAATTTTTTTGTAGCGTTGCAATATACTACTTTCATGTGAATCATACTTGCCTGTAACCACCATTTTTGGCTATTTTCATGAATTATTGCTGGCACACAAAAGTAGAATAACTACATATAGCAAGTCATTCTATCAACTTCACTCACAAACATGTGGAAGCAACTTTTATGAAAAGATTGACACTTGGCATTCATATTGGTAGATTTTCGTTAGTCAGTAAACAACAAACATGGTTTTCTTAAATCACCACTCTCCTCATAGTTTACCAGTATTATAAAATCTCTTGTAAATGTGTAACATGGTAGTAATTGAGGCACAGATTATAGTGTTCTAGTGAGAAAATCATCCACTGCCATATTTTATAAAGGAGATCCAGTGTGTCATATTGATGTTAATTCCTGATATTTTTCTGTTGTAGAGTCATCATGACGATGGAAAGTAGCCCGGATAAAGAAAACAAACAAGATAGTGTAAATTTAGATGATAGTGGATATCGATCGCCTGGGAGTAGCATTGGGTCACCATCACCTAGTAAGAACTCCCTTAGTAGGTCAGCTGGAACCTTAGCATTGCGTTCATCACTGTCTAAAGCAAAACTCAATCTGAGTAGCAGTTGCTTTGCAGATCTATGTGGACCAAGGGACAGTGGAGAAGGAAGTGATGACCTTACTAGCCTGAGTTGGTTACAGGAGAACAATTTACTAAAAGCGATAACAACTTCTCCAACTACAGCACCATTATCGCCAACACGAGAGAATAAACGAGTACGAACTTACCAACATACTTCATTCAAAGATACTGTATTTTGGACTAGTGATGATTATGCTGGTGAGGAAGAAATAGACTTTGTTCCCAAAGGTGACAACCAAAATTGCAAGCCCCCTTATTCATTTTCTAGTTTGATTTTCATGGCTATTGAAAATTCCCCAAGCAAGTGTTTACCAGTTAAGGATATTTATTCATGGATTGTGGAACATTTTCCATACTTTAGAAATGCCCCACTTGGATGGAAAAATTCAGTGAGGCACAATTTGTCACTTAATAAGTCATTCAAGAAGATTGAGAAGGACAAAAATGTAAGTTATTTTATGTTATTAAATCTGTTACTTTAATGTTTAGATAAATGTCCATGGTAATTTATGTTTGTATCATAAATGGCTCTAATTGGCACTTTGCAGTAAATAGATATTAATTTATTGAGGTTAGTTCTGCCTTAGACTACATCTTCCATGAAATACATGTGGCATGAGGGGTCAATAAAAAGAATTTGTAATACA
>JAAAKL020001920.1:0-28364 GCA_010016065.2 Carybdea cf. marsupialis auct. non (Linnaeus, 1758)
ATGTCAGACCTCCCTGCTGCTAAGCGGAGAGGTCTTGATAACAAATAATACCATATCTGGACACCCCTTTCATGTGGAAAGTGTCTTGCGTGATTTGCTCCATTTTCACCGAAATTTAGTAAAAGTTTAACTTCTATTTGTTCATGATTGTAGATGGTGCTTTGGCTCCCGGTAGCAATCAAGTCTCTGAAGGCATTCTTACGGTCCAGGCTCAGACAGTATCCAACATTAAATCTGCTTAACAACAACCTTTTAGCAAAAGGAACCACTGATAAAATTACAGATGTTCCATATGTCTCTTAAAGAATACAAATTCGTGCCCTACCAGTAGACGTGCAAGGGTACAAACGTGGATTAGCCCCATCCAAACTAGAACTGGGCGAGATAGTACTACACGGCTCTATTTCTTTTCTAACATCACATGAACAACTTAACTCACTGATCTCTAAAAAACACTGGATAGAGCATTTTCCGTCTCAAAGCGATGTCAGTCGTTGTAATCTATTTCAGTCCCGATGAAACAAAGCTTATGTTTGGCATTTTCTATGAAAATTCATCACGATTCAACACTTAAGCGATGTTTACATTTGTGTACAATCTTTGTTCCGATGATGATTGCTTCATTCTTGTTGACACCTAGATTTTGCAGATCATCATCTCCATAGTCCATGCAAGGCCTTATTGGACACCACTTATTGGATAGCCTTTTAACGGGTACATAAAACTTCTGCATTCTTTACGGAGGCTTATGACTTTTACGGTCAAAGTAACTCAATCCTCAAATGCAAATAACTGCACCTAACGTAAGAAAATGTCATCTCGTTTGCACTTAGGACTCTCTCTTGAAATCTCATATCTACTCTGCTTTGTAGCATTTTTCTCTTCAACTTTATCCACAAATCTTGAACTGCTTTGATCAGCGATGACTTTTCTGAGGTAAAAAGGAGCACAAATCTTATGCGGGCTTTGTGTTCCTAACTTCTAAAAATGATCAAAGCAAGTAAAAAAATAACTAAATATTTTGTTTTCACATTTATAAACTTGGCTCTTCTCTACCATGGTTAATTGCGTTACTATATATCTTCAAAAATTACAAGCTGTAACCTTTTCTGGTACTTTAGCTCTTCTACTTATAGTGTTAAGATGTTGCGCATTGTAATACTAGCACCCTTGTTACTCTCAACGTGCAGTAATTTTTGTCCTCGCAGGCTGTTCATCATTTCGCAAAAGTCTGAGTTTTTGCATCTTCCTCGAATTTCTTTGATATAAATGAGCTTTCTCAACTCACAAATTTATTTCATCTTACAAAGCAGAATTATGAAAGTCTCTCAAAAGTTTGTAACTGTTTTAAGCATGTGAAGAAATGCTCTGGATATTCTTTGCATGTTATGATAGGAAATTTGCTCAAGCATTTGATCAGATTTATATTTAGTTCCTTTGTGTTCCCAAAGAAAACAGAGCTAAACTATGTTGAATTTTGTAAAGTATTGATCATTGCACTACTGGATTAAGATGTGCAATGTTATATTTCTGTGTACACGACGTGTTACTTTTGCAGGTAAAGTCAGTGCACTTTTCTCCTTTCATCATTTATTCTACCCGTTCAATTTTAGCAGTACGTGCTAGCTGTTTGATCTACAAGTGAATTTCATGTTGGCAGAAAGATATCATCAGCAGCAAAAAGGTCAGAGTTGTTATACACTAGGTCTGGATTTGCTCTAAGAAATCTCTTACTGTACAGGTATCCGTTAAGACCATACATGAGCAACTGATTGTTTCAATGCATGTATCTACTCTACTTGTTGACATTTAGACAAAAAACATGATCCGTTTACGTTTCTATACTATGGCATTTTTTTTTCTTCAGCATTACAAAACTTAGATGCAAGAACAACAAAGAATAGATGTTCTCCCTTTTAACATCATCTTTTCTACAGAGAAGGATTTTGAGGTGACCACAATATTGAGCCAAAATTAAGTGGAGCGACTAGTTACAAGGAGCAGATTAAAGTTGTCTTCGCATGCAATTAAACTAGTTTAGCTTAAGTATAAAGAGGCCTGACCACATTCTTCAAATTCTGTACACAACTCAGTGGATTCCTGGAAGACTAAAAGCCCAATGGAAAGCACAAACAAACTTTAATTGCAAAGGTGGTAATTGGAATGAACATAATGACACGATTTTCCACAACGAACGACAAAATTTACCGCATAACGAACCCTTGACGCAAACAAATCACGAATATGTTTACCTTACACACGCAAGAGCTCTTGTCATTATTAGTCAACATAAACTACCTTCGAAATCATCAAACCACTCACTACTCCGACATCTAAACTGAAGAAAAAAATGTTAAAGTAAATCAAGGTGAAATGACAAGGCTGATAATTTTTTTTAGCTTTACAAGATTGCTATAAATATAACGTTACGATGGCGTGAGCCATAACAAAGTGAAACAACATTGGGCCAGATCAAACGGCAACTTGCTTTAAATTTAGTAATGAGGCATCTCCCAATGGTTGTTGTTGTTTTGTCATTCTTTCCCTAATTACTGCTTAACGTTAGGCGGACTGGTTTACAGACGCATTCTCATTTCTTCAGTACAATAATCCACTACTTTCTACAGCTTCATTTTCGCGCAGTAATGAAATGGTTTTCTTTTACACTAAACAAAAACCAGTTTCTGTTCATTATGAACAATAAAAGATTTGACAAAAACGCCACTAAGACAAAGCCTCCTGCAAGTGTTGATTGCAAAGGAAACCAGCTTTATCTTTACTATAAACAAAAATGACTTCATTACACAACGTATTTGTAACATTCCACGTTGCAGATTTAGTGCTATTAACCAAAACTGCTTGAAGATTGAGCTTAAAGCTTCAATTTGAAACTTATTAATAATTCGTATGCCACAACCACAGCCATTGTGTCCTCTTTCCGAAGCCATTGCATATGTTAATTTTACTTTGCGAAAAGATCATTACAGTTTTGGAGATTTTATAGTAGAAGACAATAGAATATGGAGAGATTGTAAATTGAAGTCTTGAATTGTTCGCCCCATGAGTCAACTTAGTAGATTTGAATAGCAAGTTCGTCCACCCGCTTCAGAAAGGTGACAATTAGATGATACAAGAGCTTCAGCATGCAATGGAAATTTAGCTTTATCTAGACTATGTTTCTGTATTAGTTTGGCAATGATTGGTTTTACTTGACAGGTCTTACAACAGAAATGAAGGAGTTCCTAGCGTTTTCCACAGCGCACAGTATTTGACAATGTCCCCTGTTGGTCTTTGTTTACAAATAAGGAAGAACATGCTGATTGAATCATGAAATTACGGCGGGAAACATGTTACGAGTACAATCATTAAGAAACCAACAACTCTACCCAACATTTCATCAGTAATTCTAACAACTTGCTTGGAAGATTTCCAAATCAGTTACAAACGTCTTAAACTAACGTGGTATTATTGGAGGTCTGTTGTACTGATGTCAAATTGGAAACAATCAAGCATTTTCAAATTTTTATATAACTTCTAAATTGGTAAACAATGTTGATGTTTGGACACCATTACTAGTACCTCAAATCAAGATTGCTTAAAGACTTAACAATGGGAGAAACAACTCCACTTGCACTGGATTGCCAGGAAACTGTGCATACTTTACATGATCTTGGACCTATCCAAGAAAATTTGGATGCAGACAATGAATCAGATAGTGATAGCGAAAATGGAAAGGATGTTGATAAGGTATTTCCTCGCATGAGTTTATCCTCAGCTTCCACAAAATCAGACATTAAGAGGGGGTCAAGCTTCAAGCATAGTACAAGAACAACAAATCGCCCGATTAAGTTAAGAAAGAGGAGCAACAGTGATGCCTCGTTGTTTGCTCGTGTTCCCACAGCAAGACATCGGGAACTGCAGGAAAATAAATTACCAAATATCGTAAGGTCAAGGTCAGAACCATTTGGACTTGGAAAACGACAAACTACCGATGATGATTTTTTATCTTATTCAAGTGGGGGAAATACCAACGATGACAGCACCGTTAAAACATCTGCACAAAGGATTCAACTTCCTCCAATTAGTGATATTAATAGGAATTTTTCTGCTGATAGTAGAAAGATTGAAAGAAAGTCAAAAAATGATAAGAACTTCTTTTATTTGCCTACTGTCAGAGGAATTGACAGAACCGAAATTAGAATGTCTACTGACTCATCTAGCCTCCCTGTAACGCCAGAGGAAATGAAAAGTCTAAATACGGCAATACGGAAAATATTCTGAGGTCAGGTATCTCAATGAGGTAAGCACGAATTAGAAAAATGCAGCAACATGGAAACAATGCACGTTTGTATGATGCATTCCCATTTCGGCATGCTCATATATGCAAATAGGTTGTGTTTTAAGATAGAGATATCAAATTATGTCTTGATGACATTTATTATAAGTAAGAACTCTGTAGATGATGTTATCCACAAAGCAAGTCCTTATTTCCAGGAAGGTATTTATACTGGAATTTACAACAAGCCCTATGTAGTAGTTCTTTGATTACAATAATGAAGGGCATTGTTAATTAGCTATTTAATGAGGTATCTTATGTTATTATAGCCCAGAAAACACCGAATTTTCTCGAATTCTAATTTAAGCAATCTTTACAGATTTTCATTATGCTGGACATAGCGATTCGTCAATAGTACTAAATAATTCTCTTTGTAATCGGGCGAAGATAGAACTGAGATGCCCTTCATACAGCTGATTCTGGCTAATGGATGAAGTGTACACAAACTATAATAACAGTCTAAATTAATCGGTTGAATATATAAAATGTTTAGTATTGTAAAGTTTTTTATATAGCCGTCAAGATCTCTCGATGTCTAAAAATTACGCTTCTTTCTGTGGCGACGCTGCTGATATTTTTAATGCCTTCATTACTGTATGCATATTTAAAAGGTACTGTGATTACTTTTGATTGCAAAGCAAACGATTATTATTGTTATTATTATTATTATTTATTATTATTATCATTATTATTATCTTGAACCTCTCTCTCAGTTTTAGCGTTACTTATAGTTCTCCTCGTTCCTATACCACGTGTCTATGAAGATTTCGTTGGCTTTATAATCCGTTCATGACAAGTCGTTATGTTTCCGAAATGTTTCCTTACAGGGTCTGCACTCCTTCTAGTCCTTTTACAACTTTCAGTTATGTCTTCCTTCCATATCTCAAAGTCATTCAATGTTTTTCTTCCCTCGCAGCATTCGAATTCTTGAGATTTCACATTTCGTATTACCGTTGTAGGCCTATCCTATGCTACGTCCATTTCTCATAGCCGTTGTAGTCTTTCGTTTTCTAACAAGTGTTACATCTTTGTGATACTTTTATTTCTTTCAACAGTTGCATCATTTCTGTCGTTGAATTCCGTCCCTAATAACTTCTCTATGCTATCTATAGTTCCCAGTAAGTCTATATTCTCCATACAGTTTCTAGGCTCGCCAAACTTCCCGTATCCTCCGCAGATATTACATTCCTAAAAATTCATTTTACAGTTACAGTCATAACGCTTGTTACGATCTTATTGCCCTTTGCTGTCTTTCCTCTCCTAACAGCCTTACTGCCAATTTGCATGTACTCTTGAAAATAAGGATCTTACCAGTCTGGTCCTAAAATCGAAGATTATGTATCAAGGACAAATTATTTGCATTAGAAAATAGTTGGCAACAGAAAGAAAATCTGAGTACAGTTAACGGCATGTAGACAAAAATTGTAAAACATTATCAAAGAGGAAATTTTATAAATAGGTCTCCTTAGTTCCGATTTCAATTTATTGGTTGCTGATGGAGCTCATAGGATTTTTGTAACGTTGTTTATTCCTAAATCTTTTATCGTTAACCTCTTTCATCTTATACTGAGGAAATGGTTAAAGTAAAAATATACATATTCAACTCTAGGGACTAGATTCACAGAAATAATAATCAATCAATGGAAAAATTGAATAACAGGGAATGAGACCTATATGTGGGAGACTGTCACTGGAACAATTTACAAAATATTGAAAAAATGACCGATAACAATTCTTTTTCACATTTTATAGGGTTTTATCTCAATCTAACTAATTGGACACCAACTTTCTTTCATCAATTAGTTACAAACCGGTTGAACTGGGCAGTATCAGCTTGTTTGAGTTTTGCATAAGTGAAAAAGACTGTTGTTTAGAGCTGGTTTGTTTTGGCATTGGTTTGTAAAGTTTCTGCTCTTTGCTTACCAGCCTAGAACAGATCTCGTTGCATTCCTTCCCGTATGCTACGTAAGTCTTGCACAAGAACGTACAGTACATACTACTGTATGATATTGTAAGCATTAAATGGTCTTTTTGAAAAGTTTGAATGCAGCATCATTCGTACTGTTTTCGCCCACAATTCTATCTGATGTGTGTAACGTCATATCTTGTCTCCACTGTACGCTTCTTGCAGTTACCTAAGATATCCTTAATACTTACTCCCTTTACACTGAATGGTTCTGTTTATATTACGTGATAAAAGCCTAGCTCTTAGAGATCTAGTCAGCGGGCCTACAGGGGATGCATAGGTTTGGTTGCCCCCCAGGTTGGTCCCCCAGATGACATTGTTGGTCTCCGATGATATGGAAGGTAGAAGTTATCTGCCAGAGTCAACTAGATAAGATTACAGTGCGCTAGTTTGTCACATCTTAGGAGCTCTTAGCAGCATATTGGTATTATAGACTGCCGGGACACCATTAAGGCAGCGATTCGTGAGTGTGGCTCTGCTATTGACGTCCTATTTGTTACTGATCATTATTCTTCTTCCATTGTGCTTTTACTGATCGCCAGCATCCTTTCGCTGAGCGTATAGTGTATCTTGACGTCATTCAAGCATTGAACAAAGTACTGTTTTTGGGGGAACTTTGCTTATTGTGGACAGATTGCCCATATTTAAGAGAACAAGCCCAATAAATATTGGTCGTCTTATGTTTTCAGAAAAAAGTAGATACGGGTTATATGCATTACGACCAATGATTTGTAAGGTGTTGCAGTGCAGATTTTGAGGCAAGGTGGTCGAGTAAAGGGTTCCGTCTCATCATTTACAAGTTGTGAGTTCGGAGGCATGAGTGTCCCCTTCGTTATGATATCGAGAGGCAATGCATGAATATATTGTGCCTTTCTTTGCCAAGGTGTAAAAGCGGCAAATGCCAGTAAACGTGGAAAGAGAGGCTGTGTGTGTGGATGCTGTGTGTCTTCTGAGAAAAGGGTGTAGGTTACAAAACATTGACAGCAGACCTGAGCTACTTGAAAATTGTCGGTTACAAACCTTACTCTTAATACGCCTGGTCTAAATAAGGCACTTGTTTACGGCTGAATAAGACACGACATCTGTTACGTTATTTTATTATGTCCATTACTTTTTGCACAACCACATATTGGCTTCTGATCAATAAGCAAGTATAAGTCCCAATAATTTGCCTTATCCACTGTTCTTGGTCAAAAATAAACGTCCTTGAAAGTCATTGGTCAAAAGCGATCTTTATCCAAGACGCCCTCGGATAATAAGCATCCTGGCTTTTATACGGCAGTTGCACTCCACAATGGTGTCGTGTGGCATTATACTAGAATGTACTGTTTCCTCTTAATTTGTCAGTGAGATCGTGACAAGTACCATGTGTAGATGGTATGGGGCTACAACTACTCTTTCTTGAAGATGATTATCTTTTTTATGGGTAGGGTATAAACCAAACACATAGGTAGCCTATGACTGATTTATATTGCATCAGGATCTCCTGAACTCTGATTGAAGAAACTCAACAATGGGTAAACGAATGAGTTAAACACTGATTTCTTGTTTGATATATACATATACCTATATATACCAGACATAAAATTCATGACCACATGCCGTAAAAGAATCAGACCGTTTCTTTCATTTTTAAAATGAACGTTTAGGGGAAGTTTTCTTACTGCTGAATTATTATTTGAAGAAAACTTGAATAAAATGGGATAGTATATTTGAAAAGGTAAGAGAAGATTCCTGTTTTAAGGTTTCTGTAAAAGAAGATGTTTCCAATGTAAATCTTTACATTTGTTGCCATCAATTTGCTAATGGGTTTCTGTTGAAGCAGTGACCTTTCTCCTGCAGAGCTTGCTGTATGCTGTATGTTGTATGTTGTATGTTGTATGTTGTATGTTGTATGTTGTATGTTGTATGGTGCATGTTGCATGTTTATTGTTGTATGTTGTATGTTGTATGTTGTATGTTGTATGTTGTATGGTACATGTTGCATGTTGCATGTTTATTGTTGTATGTTGTATGTTGTATGTTTTATGTTGTATGTTGTATGTTGTATGTTGTATGGTTTATGGTGTATGCTCTATGCTCTATGTTCTATGCTCTATGTTGTATGTTCTATGCTGTATGCTCTATGCTGTATGCTCTATGCTGTATGTTCTATGCTGTAGAATCCCGATTCCAGGAAACAACTTTTGCTTGCTTTTATGTCAAAGTTATAATGATATAGATAAGTAAAACACTTTGAGAACTTGTGCAGTAATGTTTAAATAATCATTAGAGATAAGTATTTATTCATCTATACAAGTTAGGCACTCATTCTTCCCGTACCGAAATATATGCATGACGGCGTAATGAATAAAAATATTAGTAGGCTACATAAAAGATTACCCCCCAAAATAGTTTCTTGGCGCCAAAGTGAACCCAGTTTTCCTATTCTAAAACGCCACTGGATTTAGTCTAAGAAAATACTTTATAACAAGACGCTGAAAACAGACTAGTTTCTAAGGTACAATCCAACGATTGTTATTTTATTTTCATTTCTTTTTTAACATTTTTTGTTTATATATTTTTCATTTTTATAGTTATTATATATTGCTTATTATTTTTGATTACTATATGTAGGCCCTATTTATCATTTATTCACTCTTATTGTTGCCCATGTCATAACGATGTCTGGCACCCTGTGGCCCTCATCATATCTCTATCATCACTTACTTGTCCAATCGCCTTCGTAAACTGCATTAAAAATTTTGTCACGTGACCACTGTGTAACAATTACAACGAACTCTTAAGCTCATCTTTGTAACAACTCTGAAGAAGACAAGGTTGGCAAGCCGCAATATAAGTTTATTTCTATCAAATATAATTATTTCTCCGTCGTTCTAGACTGATTCTTGTTTTAGATTGATTCTATTTCAACGTCAGTTTTCGTATCTCTTCGATCCGGAACTATGTCAGGCATAGCTTAGTCGTTATGGCCCTTTCCGTTTTCTATTCATCTATCCGATGATATCTGATAAATTAAGAATTGGTGAAGATAAATCAATATTCTTATGTTCATTAAACAAGCAAATACCCAAGTTATAAATATTTGACTTTTAAGACAAAGAAGCTAGAGTGAGAAACGTTTTACACTGTTAGTGCAAAATTTATAACGGCAGATGCCATAGACTGGGGGCTTTCTTTCTCGTCAAGTGTTGTCAATAAATGAATAGCAAAGATCTGTCTGGTTGATGCTCAAAATTGCTTAGTCTTTCACATCCCAACAATACCACAACATTATTGTATTGCTAAGATGTTGATACTCGTATTATTACTCTTTCAATTGTACGATATCACAATTAAGTATCCTATCTAACTAGAATATACTTTACTTTATTGAATTTCACTGTAACAGACTCTATAGGCTAGTTTAGTAAACTATACTATACTATAATTTGTTACACTAACTATATTATACTACGCTATTCTATTATATAGTATATTTCATAGCAATTGTTTTACACAGGACTGCACTTCACTCAAGTACATAGAAAATTTGAATCACAGTATAAATCACCCTACTTTGGTAGACTAGACTAGACTTATAGTACTAGAGCAGACCTGTTTTATACTTACCATACCATTATGTAACATAGTATAATATACTATATTAAAAACGCTACGCAGGTTGACCTATTTACGTACACATTCCGCAATTTTATGAAAGAATAATAAATATCGAATTATGAAAAAGACAAGTAGAAGGAGGTAATGCACAAAATTCTAGAGAAAATGCAAATGAATTCACGTGGTAAGTACATATTTACGGGTCTCTATTCTAATTTCCTCTAATAATGTTTTAAAAGTTCTTATCTCAGCATCGGTGAATAACGTAATGAAGTAGTCGATGCTCACAACATTTTCCGGAACGTTAAATAGATTTTGGGACAAACCAAGTTATAATAAAACGCCGATAACTTGCAAATTTTTCAATCCTTTCTGGTTCTTGCTTTTGAGAAAAACAGTAGATGGAAACAGCACTAACACATGCCGTTACAGCCACATTGACGCCGTACCCCTAATGTACCATATGCACCACCAGAGAGCCACATGTAGTAGCACGCCCTGTAGAGAATCAATGGTCTAGAATTCTACAGAGGCATTCGAAAAACTGAGGTTACCTTTCATCATTTATACAATTTTACAGCAACCAACTTTGTAATTGTAATTATTAAAACGATAAAAAAATAACAGTTAAAATTTCAAATTTGATATGAAGTAACACATTTATGATTATTCCGAGGAAATGTGGACAGTACGCGCTCTTAGATGTTTTATCTCAGACCTTCATGATGTCTGTAAATATACCTTTAAATCATTCCTAGTAGAATGCACCTGCAAAGTATATAGAGCATGTTAGAAATAAAATAGTTATCCTCCTAGTGTTAAAACCCTTCAATATTGAAGCGCAAATCTTAAAGCAGTACGTTAAGAGGAAAATCGGATTGCAAAGTATTTTTTCTAACCAGGTCAGGGTAGTGCAGAAAACCACTTTTCACGCTTCCTCTATATCTTCGTATCTATATGTTTCATCAAGATTTACAGTAGTTTTGCGTTAAGTTCATAAAGAGAAAAGATGTTGATATCAAACTTTTCACGGAATATTTGCTAACGATCCATAATTTGCGATATTTGATTTTTTTGAGCATTTAGCGGAACTCTCACTATCACATTTGCAAGTCGTTCTTTGCTGATGCTTTTTCACAGAAAGGGCTAAAGTTTTATTGCTTACATCAGGAAAGATTTCATAATATTTGTTGAATTTATAAAGCGTCATCTGATATTCTCTCTTCTCACTTTCTCACTTCTCCCATACCACTATAATATTTTCTCCTATCGTAATATCGACCTTTATATGTCGAGTTCTAGACTTTCCACCTCTCTGTATTAGAATTAGATTTTCCACTCAGAGAATTTGAACATTCCTAGGTATTTTTCAGTGACAAGGTGTATCTTGAACCAAGTAAAGCTTCTTTCCGTTGTAGAGATAAATGGAAGTAATAGATAGAATAAATCAGCGGAACCTTTAATTACCCCTAACTACTTGATGTAAGTAAAACATTTGGAAACTATTGGAGATATTGTAGGCAATTCCCATCCATCTATTATAAATCAAGTGAAAATAGGCATGAGAGAAAATATGAATATTCATGTAGTTGTGGTTGGAGAAATGGCTGCGGTGGGGTGCTGGGGGGTAATAAGACGTTCCCCACTCGCCATTATGAATTGAGTTTATACACACAGAATAAAAGCTTTATTGATGCAACAAATCTGAAGAAACAATCACATATTTTGCCTTAAATCTGTATATCCCTTCATGTTTTGTTAACTTTGATCAGGTCTTAATTTTTTGCTCAGTTTTTGTTGCAAGGTATTACGTTATAGGATGGAAATAAAGTACATATTTGTAGCATCGTCGGAGAAAGTTATATTACAGTAGATATTTTCATGATTTTTATTTTAAAATTTGGATCTAGTATAAAAATGTGAAATTTCTCTGTAGTAACAATAAACAGACAAAATTAACATTGCCTTTACTTACGAAGCTGAGCTTGCAAGTTTCTTAATTTTTACCACATTTAATTCATATGTTTCATAAATGTCACAAAAACAATACCTAGCCGTTATAGATTGTTTATTATAACCAGTTTGGTAAAAGAAAGTAGGATTTCAGTGTGTTTGAGGGGGAGGTGGGTGGTTAGTCCAATAAGAAGTTCATGATATAGAGACACCATTCCCCAGTTGTTAAAACTATAGTCAAGACGTTCCATCCTATAAAAACAACAGCGTTTCATTCACTGATCATCTTAACCTTGCGGACTTTGCACAATGAAGATTTCACCTTGAATATGCTGACAGCTTTTGATTTTCAATCCTTGTTAAAACACGCGTTTTGTTGCACTCTTTTCAGTGTTGCTCAGCCAAAGAATGACTTAAAAATAACAAAAGTGGCTGTACGAAAAGTAGACAACAAGAGTGAGGTTAATAGAAAAGTCTAAACGCAAGGGACAAAAGAAATTCGTAATTTTTCCTAAACTCGATTTAAACTGAGCTCGGCCTAAATTTTAGGAAGATTTTCTTTCCTCACCTAATGGTTGTGTAGTTTTGTATCTGATCCTCTCTATTGTTGTCCAAATGCTATATAATAGCTTGCTTTCAGTGCTGCATTGTTGCCTTACCCCAAATAATATTTTGCTTATGCTTTGAAAAAAACTTTGAGATTTGCTATTAAAAACTAACGACAGATTTTTGAAGTATTAGTCAACTTTGCCAGTTATTTGAGTCTCTGATCTGTATTGATAAGGGTAGAGTAAACTCATTAAACTAATTCCACGTTGATCACGCTGTTATTTCTGTGAGGTGTATCTATGAGCTTAAACCCTCTTTTTACTGCTATCAAAGGCCCATATTGGTTGAACACTAGAAGACGACCAGAGAGGAAAGGGGATTGAATTGAGCCAGAGTCAGAGATGGTGACTCAATAATCAGCGTGAAGAATCAGCGTTAGATAGACATGTGCTTCAATTATAAATTCCAACACCTGTGATTTACACGATACGTGAACTGTTATCGACATCGTAGTGATCTTATCATGTTTTATGAATGTTTCAACACTGTTTTCCTACTTTGTCTGTAAAAAGGAGGGCACCTTCATTCCAGAATTTATCATAGGGACGTAACTGAACATAAACACTAATCAACCCTTATGAATAGAGTCTGAGGATACTGATGAAGCTAATGCTTAAATTGATGGATTAAGCCCATGATTAAGCTCATAATAAGAGACAGCTAAAACTAATCTAAGTCAGCCTTCTGAATACGTCCCTTAATGATGAAAAGGTAATTGAATTATCCATCTCCTTAAACCCAAATACTAGGAGCACTAAGTTTCTTATCTCTAGTATCAAGTTGTAAGTTTAATTGAAAATAAACTACTAAACAGCCACGTCCTTCGGGTCTCAACTACTAAATTTTGTTACCGTGAGGTTTTTGCTCTTTGACTTATCATTTCATGATCCCTACATTGTTTTTGCCTACATTTTGTATCTCGCTTGGCCCGCTATAGATTAAAGCTGAACAATAACTACCATGATAGTTCTCCTATAGTCTCTCCTACTTCTAACTCCTATTCCTGTAACCTGCCTTAAAATTAATTTACTTGCCATTTACTCATGCATTATGATGGTCCTTTCCCTCATGAGTATTTACTCCCAAGGGATATTCCTGTGGATACTAATTAGAACCACTGTAATCAGATAAACATTAATATCCGCAAAACTAATACAGTGACATGTACGTAATGCCATTAAGGTATCTTCGTGCATTCTCAGATCCATCTTGGCCCTCTAAAAGCTCTCTTTATCAAAACAAGAAGCTTGTGTTTTATCGGCAAACAAGAAACTTTTCACAACTCACGTGCTGATCAATAACATTAGTGACCGAAAACAAACACTATTATCCTCTCTTCCTCTCACTTCCTTTAGAGTCTTTGTCAAAGTGTTCAACCTTTACTTCAGATAATTGGCGTGACCAGTGTCTGGCCAGGTTCTCACGTTTTGTACAACTAGTGTATTTTACATTAAACTGTAGCACAACTCCTCCTGGATTTTTCTGACTTAGTTAATATTTATTGACGTAATTTATCCCCATTTCACATATAAAATAGATTTTCAAGATAGCAGCCACATAGATATTTTTAGAAGATGTTTGTTAACGATAAAACATATTTGAAATAGTACTCCGATCGTACTTGAACTAGTTGCCTAGGTATTACAGGATAGAACGACTAGATACTTACTGATGGGGTTATCTTGATTGGAATATTATATATATTGCCCAGTATTTTCAACACTATACAACACTGAAAGACTGTAAATATCGATCGTATTTCAAATCCTGTAAGCTACAGTCCCTTTTGATAGTCTGCTTTGTAATTCACATTGCATTAGGTACTGGTCGATTTTTATTTCACCTTCTGTCTTTACTTTTACAAACTTATATCACCTTAACAAAGTTTTGTGATTCAAAACCGAAAGATGTCATTCAACAACGGAGACATTCACTGTGAACGGAGCTTTCCTTTTAAACTCTTCCGATACTTACGTAAGATTACATCAATTTCTAACTTTTCTTTCATTTTATTTTGAATTATTTATAATAACAGCGTTTAAAATTTGATATTGATGACGTCAAAAATATCCCCTACAAAGAATCACTCACAAACAACATAAAATGTTTAATGCCGAAACAATCAAAATAAAACATTTTTTGACTTGAATCATCTAAATTGCATATAAAATAGCTCTTTGTACTTAGTTTTATCTTTAATATCTTTAAGTCCTAAATCCCTAACCATATTTTAAGTTCTTACGGTTAATTTTATTCCAACAATGGTTTGTTACACGGCATTTAGGTAATTGTCAGCTTCTAGCTGAGTTGTGACATGATCACCTTCAATTCCTAAATTGAACTGATATTTCTCTTTCTAACTAAATGGATTAACACGTTTGCAAGTGTTTTACACGTAAGTATTGGCTAGTATTTCAGCCTGGATAATTGTAGCGCAATCTATTAGAAAATTTCGAGATATATGCCTTTTTCGACAGCCCCTAGCAGTTTGTTCAGCCTTAAATCAGACTCATATCAGCCTCAAGGCTGATCTTATACTAATGGCATTCTCTCTGCGCTGAAAAGTAGTCGGTATTGTTTTTGGTCTTACCTGGTATATTGTAACATATGAATAGAGCAGTACAACTGTTATGCTTCCAGAATTTACGTTTCATGACGCACAGAACAACTGCATTTGCTGGATAAAAACCTTCCTATTGTACGAAGCTCCCAAAATAATTGCCCATTAATTTTGCAATTACGTGTATTACGTAAACATAAAAACAGTGGTCAGAGATTTACTCTTTATCAAGTCTACAGGGATCATAGTTTTGCAGAATACATAATCATAGTATTGGGGGATAAGACCTCAAGTGCAATCTTACGTGCAGAGAACTGAATTAAATTCAATAAAGCAAAGAGCAAAACAGATTATCCTTGAACCTGAAAATCCTTGGTTACGTATACATGTTGCCTTTCTAGATACTTCATTAAAACTAAAATTATTATTTTATTCTTACTTTAGCAACCTTGCCTGAAAACGTATCTGCAAAACATTGTACGCCTTGATAAGTCTCACTATTTAACATTTAGGAAGAATGGCGGCCCTGCGTCGCATAAGAAAGCTATTGCTGTCTTTAGCCAATGCTTTATTTCAGTCATCAGTATCAATCTTGATCTCATTAGTTGAAATATAAGACGATTCATTATATGATAAAATATCAAGGTTCTAAAGATATTATTACCAGATAAAGATGGAAAATTGTTAAAATTGCTACCCCTCATAGGAGCAATGAGTGAAGTAAGAAATGTTTGAATAGATTATTCGTGGTACAGAACTTGAACAGGCAAGCAACAATGCGTTTATTGGACAACTGAGACCTTTTTCATGCCGCCTTTCTTCAGAGTTGTACACGGCAACAGTACACATGAAATTCAACCAAGATATATAGTTACTGGACAAAAGCATTACCGAGCGAACAGAATGCATGAAAACTTGGATAAGTAAATACATTTCAACAGAAGTACAAAGTAGCAAAGAAAAACATGGAAGAATGCACAAGGCTAAAAGGTGTTAAATACAAATTTCTTTTGTCTGCACAAATCGGGGTCCAATTGTTTAATGAATACGGCCTCCAAAATTCGGAGATGAAGACTGGACCCAGCACGTGCTAAAACCGAGAAACAAGAATCGTTGAAATTATCGGCGCAGGAACTATTCAAAAGAAGTTGTTTGCCGATAGCTGAATCGGCATCGATCTTCCGACCCGTGCCGGAATTCTGTTGGAATGTTCATGTACTTCCTTATTCAAATTTTCATGCATTTCGTTCGCTCGGTAATGCTTTTGTCCAGTAACTGTATCTTGGTTGAATTTCATTTGCACTGTTGCCGTGTAGAACTTTGAAGAAAGGCGGCATGAAAAAGTATTTAGTTTTCGAATGAACGCGTTGTTGCTTGATTGTATCAAATGTTTGCATCTCATTAAAAGCAGTAAATGCTTAACAAACTAAAAAATATTCAATCTCCCAGGTATTTGAAAGTAAATGCAAATGAGGGCATTCCAAGCAAACTTTCGAGGTCTGGCATTTCCCACTCTCACTTCTTGCCTTTACTTTTATTATGTCTGTTTACCAAACGGCACTATTTTAATGTTAAAATTTTTGGCTCCCAATGTGCGTTTGCA
Source organism: Carybdea cf. marsupialis auct. non (Linnaeus, 1758) (assembly GCA_010016065.2). NCBI lineage: Eukaryota > Metazoa > Cnidaria > Cubozoa > Carybdeida > Carybdeidae > Carybdea > Carybdea cf. marsupialis auct. non (Linnaeus, 1758). The sequence continues at coordinate 16,631 of JAAAKL020001920.1, forward strand.
AAGTTGTCACGTGACCGAAAAATTGACCAATAGCAGAAATGCAACCGGCTATCGCAGGGTCAAATGGCCCATTTAAGCAAAGGTTTCTCACGTTTAGAACCAAATAATCCTTTTACCACGTTTTTCTGAAATTTGTACAAGGAAATGAATCTTAAAAGTTTACTGCGAGAAAAAGCTAAATTTGAACGCAAGAAATTTACACACGTGTTGAACAGTGATGACGAATGATGTTGGTAAACAGGAATGTCCATATCTAATGAAGTATAGGCCCGATTTCCAACCTTTTTGCACTATTTTATTTCTCAAGAATATTAACATAAATACAATAAAATATAGTAATCAAGTGTATAGTAATCAAGTGTATTACCATACCGAAATAAAACAGTACGAGCCCTCACATTTTTGCTCATTTCGTTAAAAAGGTGCAAATGAGGAAAATGTAGGAGCAACAGTTTTTATCATCTTCACAGAATGTTTTAGAGGTAACACCGGATAAACTTTAATATAAAAGAACAGATACAGATACCAGCGATTTACAAAGATGTCAAAAACTCAAGGAAAATCATGCCGTCAGGAATTTCTAGGATGCTAAGAAGTTAGTAGATTTAAAGACAGAAAAGGCTACGAGGTAATTATTTACATGTAGAGCGCTGCCACGTAGCTCATACCACCATACATTAGTGGTATACTACGCTACACGTAGCCTGGCCTCAGACTCACGTGGCTCACAAATTTTAAATGCAGTGCAGCTTCTCATGAACCAATAAAAATACACATTTATTTAAAACTCAAAGTAAGTTATGCCGTGGCCTGCTTGGTCAAAGGCTGGACATGTTTGCATGACTTCAAAAGCGCTCTTTAAAACTTAGCCGGTAACAGTGTGTTCGCCATACAATGTTTTGAAGCTAGTTGCGAATGTAGCTTGATAGATTTCTGCCGAATAAGCTCTTGTTACAGCATCTGAAGGGTTGGCTAAGCTGTCTTTTAAGAAATCAAATGCTTGCAAATAGTCTACACCATATGACTTGACCATGGAAGAACTCACATTTGGGACCGCTAAGGTACCCAATACCGATTGAAAGTTGCAAAGTAACTGTAGGTCACGGGCTTGAATCCCGATGTGGAAAGTTTTCCCTTTCCACTAGGTACAATTTCGAAACTGTTTACTTGTAATCTTTTCTCCTTCACAAAAAAGCTTCTCAGACATGTTTTGACCATCACGTTATTTTTACTCTACCTAGGAAATAAAAATCTAAACAAAAATAAAGTTGCTTGCAGTTTCTTAAAGATAATGTTACCTAACATGGTTGCGAAGCTGCAATGGCAATGTTTTTTAAGAAGACGTTGTCTAAAATAAATATATCATGTTGCTATAAATAATTGAAATACTGAAAGGATAGAGAACAAGAGATTTGATCAACAAAAAATAACATTAAATAAGTCATTTGTTATCAATACACCTTTCCCGAATTTGATGATGTAATCATCCTTTAATGTTGGGAACGAGGTCGATACTTACAAAAGTTAACAATGTTTTTAAATAAAAAGAAATCAAAGAAGTGTCTTGCAAGCTCTACTTAATTGCATTATTCTTGGAAGTCAAACGTAGTGTTTACTGGAGATAAAGTGTCACTTTGTGTTTAATTAGAGTCATAATTATGGATAAATTCAAAGGAATAATGTCTGATAGTTCTGCAAGTATAAGAACGAAACACCACAATAAGCGAAATACTGTGGACGAGGTATGTACTGTTACTCACTACGTAGCAGCTCTCAGTGTGATAAAAACTCTAAAAAGGCAAGCATTCCTTTATTTTCGTTTCCCAACAAGAACAAGAATGCTGAACTGTAAAAAGGTTGGCAGAGAATTACAAAAATTTAGACGCAAAGGCAGGAAGGATAAATCTAAGGTGATCAAGAGGACGAAAATTTATGAGTCCCACTTAAAGCCACCTGAAATCCCGCATTGGCAGTGGGATCAAACAATTAAAGGCCGAGAATGAAATTCCTAGTGTTTTCCCTTTGAGAAGCTAAACAGAAAAACTCCGAAGGGAGTGATTGTTATTGTTAGATAAGGGACAGTCCCCGTGAAAGCTAACGAGGGGGTACTCAGTCTCGTTGCGATTTCAGCAGGGAAGTTATTAAACAGGAAGAAAGGGAATGTGAAAAATACAAAGGCTACATCAGCAAAATTAAAACTTCAGAAACAGTTAATAGTACAGACTACCAAGCCTACGATTCAACAGTGATGGGGTAGATATTACAAGTCATAGAATTATGTAGGCCTACATTTAGGTACCCCTTTCAGTTTTTCAAGGGTTCCAAAGGATCTTCACTCATGATAAATGTTTCTTAACTTATACTGTTGTTCCAACTGTTTTCACACGTGTAAATCTTCTGCTGGTGGTCAGTTAGGTTGATGAATACTCACGTGAAGAAATCTCTTTCTGCTAGGTTTTCACAGCTGTTGACTGCATCTCCATAAATTTCTTTAAACTCTGCTATATTTCAGAGGCACTTTTGTAGGATATGGAGATATTTGAGACCATGTTTACTCTTCGTCAAAAATCTGGCATGTTATTAATAACTTGAGGACATGACTAAAGTCCTTCACAAAACACGATATTGTTTCTTGATTAAATTCTCACGCTAGCTAGAGACAATAAAGCCACAAGAGGTTTTGAATCATATTTCACGGTTTAACAGCTGTTCATCAACTCCTCCCCACCGTGGGTTATTTTGACATGGATGGATACAGAGATACCAATAACCCAAAACTAAGTTGACTAGTGGCGAAAGAGATCCACTCTTTGTCTTTGGAATAATGCTAACCACCAGCAAATACTTGTCGTTCATTTCTTTCCCACTCGCGTTTGACCTTTCCTATTTGATCAATCAATGTCTCTCTTCATCTACCTGGTGACCTAAATCTTGTCTCATGCTTTGCTTGATAGATATTGTTTATGATGAGAAGGTCGCCATTAGTTTGAAGCGTGTTGACAATGTCAAGGAACAGAGATATTTGATAAGCAAGGCAAATAAACAAATAGGTGAGACAGAGACAGTGCAATGTTTTTATTACTCAGAACTCCAAAGATGTTAGCTCACAATAAGTAGAGGTGGGAAGATTCAACGGTGCCACAATTGTTTTTCGTAGTGTCTATTCAACAGTCTATAGTTACATCAAAAATACGGCCTTTGTTAGCTATCAAAGGTTTTGGAAGTCTCGAGTCCACGTATAGGATTCTAAATGTAAGATTTTACTTTGCAATGTCCTTTACTAGTCTTGGTCTCTGAAGGTTGTATGTGGCGGAGCGTGTGGTGTATGAGTGCACTATAGGTTTGAATATATTCTGAAAGATAAGTGGTAACCTTTGTAATATGCAAATAACATCTTTGAACTGTTGTAAAGTTACGAGCAGTTTTAGGGTTAGTTGTGGCTGTTTGTATAGCCCACTTTTGAGATTCGACTAATTTTGTCATGTAGGTCATGTAAGCATGCGCAAAAAACGATGAGATGGAGGTGTGAGAAATAAAACAAATTTAATGTTCCTATATGTAGGTGACCTTTACTCTGTGCAGGTTTACATCTAACCGGTAGAAAATAAAAAGTTTAATTTTAACAGTGGAACGTGGATAGTGGAGATAGAACTATGTTACAATAATTAGAGCATGCCGTGGGAATGTAACAGGTTACGTTTAGGATGTCGTGGCACTTAATTAACGTGAAAGAGCATACGTGACTGCTGATAATGGACAGCTTATCCTACATTAAGCTACCGCATCTTTCCGAAAAGTAGCAAATCTGTTACATCTAAACGTCAACTGCTGCGTATGCAACTTGTATCCATCACATGTGCCGTCACAAGAGAAAGCGAACACATTAATTGACTATAGAGGAGTTGCGTCAAAACTAGTTTCCAAGGAACTGTTAAAAATGGATTAATTTTTGCCAGAGTAAGGGAACTGCTTGTAAAGAAAACAAATATCTTTAAAATACTGGGAAGAATCATAGTCTGATTATTGCGGCTTCTTTTCGGGTACATTTTGGATATTGTAGTTCTGGTTTGTCATAGAATTAATTCAGCATTTCCCGTCGCTGAACCCAATTCTGCACAACCTTTTACTACAATTGATTCTGCTTTAGGGTATAGGAAGATTTTGAAGTTCCGACTGTTTAATTCCACCATCAAAAGCCCCACAGCATTGAACTTTTCAGTTGGTAGCACAACCAATTAGAAAGGAGCTGTTTTGGTCCATAAACGTCATGGGCTAATACAGGTCATTATGTCAAATTTATTTTGTCATTTTTCAATTTTGCCTTCAAACCTGTCTCTTTTATTTCAGTAGTCTTCTGGAATGTTTCCAAAGCATATTTTTATCAAAGGGATATTACAATTGTGTTCAAAACTTCACAAGCTTTTCCCTCAGTGGGAATGTTGACCTTGAAAGTGGCCGTCAGTACTTACTTTTTGGGTCATTTCTCGACAACATTGAAAATTTAGAAAACTTATCTCATTAATATACTGTGGCTTATTGACAGATATATTAAAGGTAAATATTAGGAAGTTTTTGGATCTCTTAAGTGAAGGACGGAAAATGACAGGTAAATTTTGTTGTGTGGACCCCCTTTTTGGTAGAACATGAAAAATTGGATAATTCAACTTTTCGTAGCAGTTATTGGCTAGGATATATACTACCAAAATTCTTAACAATGCGTACATAATCACTGCAACTGTCTTATGCAAGCTCAGTCATTACAAAAACGAAGCAGAGTACACTGCATCAATTTAGTGCCCTTTCAATATCAATTATACTCAATGGCACTTTACAAACAATTTTTAACCTGCAGCTAAGGATTGCTGTTAATGATTTTTTCCTCATCCACGCCCTTGAAGTATAGACATTTAATAGACACGGTAAATTCGTGTTTTTCCAATACACCTACATTACAAATTTTATACTAAAATTGCACATTCTCGCATGACTCGAATACCTCAAACCAATTTTAGACCCCCCTAATGTTGCTGGATTGCGGATTACCAACCTGGTCGCCAAATTGCGCACATAGCTGCCCAATGCTACCGTTCCCGGGTTAAGTTAGAGAACAACTTATGATTATCACTAAGCCATATCTACTAATGCCGACTTCCTTTCTTTTCAACATGTCCTGAATTTTCATCTGAAATGCTGTGTCTCTCAAACCTCGATTTAAAGATATACAAACAATAGGGCGAGAACAAGGAGACCGCCACTGAGGACCGCTTTTTGAGGCATAGCGTGCAATATCTGAAAATATGCCTTGCTCAATGGTTACAGGTTAGAGCTGATAGCCAAATAATGTATTGACACGGTTGAGAGCGCGAGGTTTAAACAGGGTATAAGGTACCGATTTTTAGATACTCTCTGGTTAAAACACGGAAAATGTATTGATCGATTGACTCTTGGCCCAGTTGTATATGCCTTTATATTTTAAGAACAGTAATACCCCTTACTCCGTGAGGATCGCATAAAGTATCCTGAGGAGTTAGCGATAATTCGTCGTTTGCACAGTTTGGGAAGTTTTATTTAGCAGATGTAAGCATATTCTGTTGGAAGTTTTGATTTTGTTACTTCGCTCGAGGTTGCGAGGAATACTTTGATCAGATAGAGTTACCACAACACGGAGATTTAAGTAAAGTAATGAATTAGGTAAGTAACTGCTGATACAAGATGTACACAAAGTGAACTAGAGAATCAGAAAATACGAGTGTAAATGTTAATGAAGATGGGACATGCAGTTACAAAAATGAAGCATGCAGAGACAATTATTTCTTGATATCAGCTGCTACCCATGATCAATGAATACAACATAGTAAACTACAAAATTTGTTGGCTGATATGCACGGAGAGTTACCAAAATGCGATTTACCTATTCGATATTAATGTAGCGATATAACTCGTGCAACTCCGTACACTTGTAACTGGCTTAATAAACACACAATGACTGAAAAGAAGATGGTGACAGTTTGCAGAGCAAAGGGATAACATTACGGTGTTTAAACTATGCCAGCATTGAAATATATGTTATATCTTAGGGCATTAAGTTTCCGTACGACTTACGGGAAAGGGACATAATAGTATAATATATAAAATACGTGAATCGTACTCTATGTATCTGCAGGCCTTTTACATCAGGCTCCTCTCTAAACGAGTGTTAAGGTAGATGAAGATATACAAATTCAAGATCTTCAACTGAGATATAACCACACGAAACAACTACACAAAATAAATCTTTTCCTCTACAGCAGGTTATTTTGAATGACAAAGCAGTGCATAATCATTATGTTACCTACAAGAAAGGGGAAGATGTGCCCTCAGCAGCTTCAGCTGTTACTGTCGAACCCAAAATGTCCATGTCCTGGTCTTTCCAATGCCATGAACGTTATCAGACCTCAGTCTCATGTTTCCTCATGTTTACACATGCACTCTCAGAGCAAAGACAGCAAAAAGGGTGGAGTGTCTTTTCCTCATTTATAAACATTTCCTCTGGTCATGCCTGAAGAAGGAAAGTTGCTGCTTTGTTATCTATACATCGAACAAAATTCAAAAGCTATAAATTGATGACCTTTGGATATATGGTATTATTAAAACATTTGTTTATGGCACAAAATAATAAATTTGTACAAAGCTGCGAAATCACCATCATTGCCCCCAGTGAGTGTTCCGAGAAACAGTAAGAATTCGCCATATAGAACTTTGACGTATCACTGTCACCAATTTTTAATCGATTTTGACAAAACCCTTCCTTATCTTAACTTTCCGTCATATCAGAGAACAAAAAAGTCGGAAAATGTTTCGAAAACACGCTATGTTGATAATAAAAACTTAAATCAGAAAATGTGATTTTTCGTGAAGTTTAGTCGTGAAAAGTGATGACGTCATTCACAAAGTGCTGACGACAGCGCTTAAATGACTGCTGTATAGATATCTCGTACTTTCCAGATTGTTAAAGCTAAGTGTCTCCTCAGTGTTACAGAGCCCCTAACAGTATAGTAGTAAGAGGGTGAAGCGGATTTTTTTCTTCTTTTGTGTTTCTATTCAGCAGCTTCCCGCGGTGTCAAGAACATAGAGAGTGGATATTAAATTACAGAATTAAAAGATATGAATTTGACTTAAATGGGTTTATATCTTTTGGATGTTGAATATTTAAGAATATCTCAAAGGTCTTTCATAGGCTATTAAGAATTCCTCTTTTCAGTACTGAGTTATTAGCCATAATACATTATATGTATCATGCCATGGCTGTTCTGTATTCTTTTAATACGATTGAAAGGCGTCAGGAATGATCATGAAAACGAGACAAAATAATTCACAATGAGAGATCGTAGAACTACTAAGCGTTGACCCTGTTCATATGATAGAACTTGATGTGCTACTTCATGACATGGAAAAGGAGATAAGGGATTGCTTGTATATTAGACATATAGGTTTTACAATATTCTAGGAAAAATAATCTCAGTTGCATCTTAATATAACACTTCGCACCGTTAGAGAAAATGGCCTTAAAATAAGCTTACTACAAAATTGCACTCGTAAATGAACCTTCGTTGACAACATTGCGTTAAAAACTCAAACTACCAGCACGGGATTGCGGTAGCCCATTTAGACGAGGAAATTTCCTGGTTTGTGATTTGATGAATAGCTAAAAGTTCCACGAATGTGACAGTTTAAAAGGGAAAGTGGAACTTTTGCAGGCCTGTAGCCAGCCCAAAATAGTTGGGGGGGGGGTGCTAATCGCATATTTGAGGGGCCTTATTCATAATCATAATTAAAACCAGGAAAAGTGGTGGTAAGCCATATCAGAATGACTGCTTTTGGGTGACTTTGTTAACTTTCTGACACAACCACCAGAATTTTAGTACTAAGTGTCTTTTAACAAAAAGCAAAGTAGCTAAGCAAGTTGACGCACTCAAAGTTATTAAGCTGAATAATAACGAGTTATGAATCCTTTCAAACTTTACCCTGTCTTATTAAAACCTGCCCTTTCTTCTCTGTGGTCCTTAATAGTAGCACCCAGGCACACTCACACCGTAGGCTAAAAAATTCCTCTTCTACAATTGGAATTCCACATAAAAAGCACGTTTGAACAAGGATGGTGCTAGATAGGTCCCACTGCTTATTACAAACATATATTGCCATGCAGACATTAAAGCCTTATGCAGCTCCTCAGTATTTTTACCCAAACAATCCTCAAATATAGAAAAGTTCGGATATTATTTAATGGGATTTGCATCTGCCTTCGGTTTCTGTCAAACTCACATTAAAGATTTACGAGTTATCTGCCAGTTCCGAAATGATCAATGCTGTAATTATAAGGATTTATTAGGTCCTTTGGCTGAAGCATCAATATTATTATGCTTGAGATACGCTGCATTTGCAGAAATTACTTTCCTTTGATACCTTCATTGGTAAAACTTTAAGCAGTATAACGGTCAGAAAAGTCAAAAACACTAGGGAAATAGCAGGGGGCCTATCTACAACAGTTAAGAATTCTGTACGGACCTTAAGTCTTGTTCATTTTGTTGCTAGTCTATTCGTCGGTAGAGGGACCTCTGCGCCACCCTTGTTTTTAAGGATGACATAGCATCTTTACACTGACAAGCGCCGACTTCTCTTCCTGAATTCGTGAAAGAATTCTGCCTGAGTGATTACTGTAGTCTCTTTACTTTCAAATTCAAGGAATAAAAGGTCACAATTTCGGCTGTCACTCATGCATCTCCTATATGGTATAAGTAGACGGGTCACAACTGAGAAGGTGGCCTTGCATGTCGCAGATGATGCACCAATCTTCAACGCTGCTCAAAGCAATGTATGGACATTAAGAAAAGGCGTTTAAAACTCCTATCGTCGAAACCATACAAGGAACCTGTAATTAGTGTTCCTACTGTCCAAACAATCAAGGTGCATTTTCACTAAAACCCTCAGTATCTCGATCTCATGGCATAGGAGTGACCGGTCAAAAGTTGCCTTAGTGTTACGAACCAGGTTGCAGAGTGAATCCAACTCTTCGATATCGAGGAAATTTGCTGAAGATGGCAACAATGCACTGATGGACTTAACTAGTTTAGTGAAGATCTCCGCTCGAACTCGCTGTTTATCGAATTCAGTATTTCGAAATAAACAGAGCTGAGTGACTGCCCTTCACTTCTGATTGTGCTGTTGTAATAAACGAATCCATATTCTTGGAAGTAATTCAAACGCGCTTTGATGCCGGCGGTGTAACAAGCCGTGCGTCATCTTTGTCTGTAAGTTTCTCCTCGCATTTTCTGATAAACTCAAGAATTTTTTTGTACGTTCTCAACGTCCTTATAGCTTGTATGGACTCATTCACAATCTGATGTGCTGTCACAATTTAGCATGTTCTTGACTGCAGAATTTTGTCTGCTGGCTTCAGGACACCAAGAACTTCCTGCATAATATGGCCTACGAAAACAAATCTCGTTTGAGTTATGAACCTCGTCAGGCCCACAGCTATAACTGACAGATCTGCGAATAGACTCTCAGCGAAAAAAGCTGATGTTTCATTGACGTTCTTGTATTTCTTAACAATAACTTTACGATCGTGAAATGGCCACTCCATCTGTGTTCCAACAAGCTGAGTAGTACCCTGGCACCAGACATGCCATGCGTGGATGCACCTTAGGTTTGGAAGAAAGTCTCTTAATAGATAGCAGACGTCGAAAAATTCCCTGATCTCATCCACCTTTTTGCAGAGATGAATTACAACAAGATGCACCTCAAAGTGTTTCCCAGACATAACGGAGGCTCTATCATAGCACTGAGTTAACAACAATCTCAAGTCAAAGTGCTGCAATGCCTCCACAATTTTTTTCAGAAATATATTGGACATGAAACGTTTCCAATTCATAGAGCCCAAGAAGTTTTTCGGTGGGTGTTCCTTTATTACCCAAATTTTTCGTCTATACCCAAAGTGTACTCCACCATGTTCAAAAGTAGACCCGAATTCAAGCTGCCAGCTGTCTCATCAGTGCCTCAAAAAGAATTTTCATTTGTCACTAGAAACTTTATGATTTCGAATTGTCTTTAGAGATAATACTGATTTCGTTCAATCTGCCTAAAACAATTGACTCGATTGCTCCACCATCTACCTCACATTTCTTACAATCTGTCTACCTGGTAACGGACATGGACATGTGTGACATGGATCCACTGTGATTTGCAAAATCTTTACTGCTATCAGTAGCATTTTTCCAGTTTCTGAATCCAACATATGTAAAAACGTTATCTCTATCATTAGAAATAAGCATCTTTTTGAATCGAATCCTCTAGCCAAGGGCAACACGAGTACCATTTTACTTTGAAATGAGCGAGCTTGCATCCCAAACACAGTTTTTGGTGGTTTTTGCGAATCGAGGCTGAGTAGATGCTTACTGGCCAAGATCCGACGGAAAATCCCCATTATTTTGACATTCCAGCCAGAAGTAAGTCAGATTATATATGTAATGAGGACGTTTTTACCCATAGTAGATAGTCCTGAAATTCTTATTTTATTATTACTACAACCTCCTTTAGATTCATTTGGTGACTTAGTGAAAAGGAGGATGGTTGTTGAGAGTGAGGCGGGGAGGGATTATGTACAGAAATGGCAGGTGCCAGGTTTGTAATTCAATTTACGAGGGTAGCACTGGTTGTAATAACTAGCGAGAGTATTTTATTGATTATTCGTTAAATTGTGACTGAAGTGGAATTGTGTATATGTTTTAGTGTGTTACTTGTAAGAAACAGTATGTAGGTAGAACCAAATTAGCCTAATTGTACACAAAATAGTTGGAAATAGGGAGGGAGAAAGCGTGTCTGTAAGTATAGATTCAACAGGGGTTAGCTTCTAAAGATATTTTTAACTAGAGTAGTCAGTAGTATAGATTTGAATGATGTCTCTTTCCCCTTGTCAGATCTCTTCCCTATTCCTTCCTTTTTCATATTTGTTTTGTTCGTAAAGTTTCGTTTTTTGTTTATTATTAGTCCCATTTTAATCACCTAATTTGTTTTTCTATTTTTCTGTGTTTTCAAGCTCACTAACTCTTACGTCTGACCACTTAACAGTTTTACTATGTATCTGATCCCTTGTTTCCCAACAAATTCACAAGCAATATCAGCTACTGATATATAAATTTCTCACAGCAAACAGGGAATAATTTATGTCAAATCAAATGAAAGCACTTAAAATACAGGACTACGTTAATACATATCATTACGAATACCTACCCCCCCCCCCCCCCCCCCCCCCACCCCTCACCCCCCCCCCCCGCCCGCCCGCCGCGCCCGAGGCGCCGGCGCTCGTCAAAGAAGGTCGTTTCCTTGGCCGAAGGCCGTGCCGTCGCCTCGGCGAATTCGGCGAGCCAGACTTCCTGCTCTTCGGCGGTGAGGTCGTCCGGCGACAACGCGGCCTCGAGCGCCGCAGCGATGTGCTTGTACTCGAAGGCATCGGAGCGCTCGATCGCCCGACCGATCCTGATCCAGTGGGCGATCTGTCCAGCAACCGAACGGCTCTGAAGGCGGGACTCCCGGCGGACCAACGCCATGACATCGTCGGCGATCTTGACGGACTGGGCCATAATGACTGCCTCGCAACGGAGGTGGCAAATTGCCACCTCCGAAAATATGGACGTTGGCCCGTGAATGTCCAGTGAATCCCAGGACGATGCCCCGATCGGCACTAGAGAGCCCGACC
>JAAAKL020001921.1:0-28357 GCA_010016065.2 Carybdea cf. marsupialis auct. non (Linnaeus, 1758)
GGTTCCTCCCCTTTTCGTATAATTATATTTTTCTGTAGCTTAAGATATTTTACTTTCATGATAACTTGTACATGTTAACGGCAGAAAGCTATAGCATCGAAAACCTGCCACCTATATCATCTGACTAAGTATGAAAGAAACTGAGGAGAGAGAGAGAGAGAGAGAGAGAGAGAGAGTAGTAAGTAATAGAAACTTCGTTAGTACCAAGACATACGAAACGGCTATAAAGATCTTTTAAAATGTATCAACAATAGCCTCGATCCTGCAATCCTGTTAATACGAGACTCTCGTCTTACTAACTTGGACAATTGTTAATGTTCAACAGTTCATGTTATGTGATTTACGTAGGGTTAACATTTTTTAATTTAAATGACAACTATGCACTAACTATAGAGTTAGCTCCATATGTAGACCCTACAAAGTTATCATTCTTAAAGACAGAACATCACCTGACCTGTATCAGGTCTTGAACTCACAAAATACGGAACACGAGTCGTTTTATTTCGCCTGGAATTGGAACATGCAACACATGATTCACAAGCCGAATCCTTCCATCTCATATGGAACTGAGACTTCTGGTCACATGATTGTATGATAATATAATCAAAACCTGTTTACTAGTAGTCACTAGTAGTAACACTCGTAGTTGACACAACTCAGTATTTGCGGAGTTAAAGTACCATAAACTCAGTACGATACCTCATTTCCCCCGCCATCAGCCTCATCTTTACTCGACGGTGTCGTAGGAATGTTCCTGTGTGTCCGAACAGGCAATACCTCGTGAGCCTCCAAAGGTCTGTAAGAAAGACAGATGTTAAAATGTCAGCGAAATGAATATTACCATACAGGCGAAACCAGCATTGCGCAATGTACACACACAAGGTATGACAGCGCTGGTTAGCAAGAACACTGAATCAAATTATAAAGTCCGTCTACCAGACAATCTTCTCAGTGACTCAGTTGAGGAAAGATATCTATTTTATCTAAACTTTCCAAACTTGCAAAGTCTAGGGTTGTGCAACGTATCGTTAGTTCAGTCACAAAGAGGTTCACAACTGATTGACACATTTAAAAATAAAAATCAATATTTCGAAATTTTTTTTTGGATGCTGATATCGTTTTTAACCGAGTCTTCACCTAAATGTCGGTGTTTAGCCATGGCCTACTTACTAAATCTTATTAGGCTCAAGGTTCATGTGCTGACAGACCTCAAGAGCCTATGCCCGTTTACGCTCCAGTTAAAAGATCTCACCTTTTATTTCAGGGTGTAATACACTGGGGTGAGGTAGACACGAGTTTCCTTTTCTTCACCTTAGAAATTATATATAAGACATCAGCTTACATGTGTTGATGTATAAGTGATGCGCCTATTTGGGGTAAGACGGGGGCAGAATTACTTCATAAAGACCTACTGCCATACTTCAAATTCCAAATGCAAACATATGTGCGATTCGGGAGTTTTCGCAACAGATGACGATCCACTAGACTACGACGAGATTCGAGAGAGAAGCCTGAGGACTAGTTGACGACCTGTCGCCTGTAAAATTGTGCTTTCGCACGCCGTCGAGCGCGTAGTCCATTATTTGTTGTTTAAAGATCAAGGTGTAAAAGAAATTTCTATGAGAATTGCCAGAAGATTTCACTTGGAGAAACATAGCGTGGCTCGTTGCTGGCTTACGATAGCGGTTTTATCAATTTGCCATCTTTATGATACAAGTTCCACATCAAATTTTGTTACACCGTATTGATATTGCGAGAAATTCAACTTAGATGAACTGTCAAACAACGAGTGTACTAATGGATTTCGTTTCAGACTATCCGAGGCATTCAAGATCCCGGGAATATTTTTACTTGCGACAACCGCGCGAAATTTGATGGATAAGAGGCCTCCTGTCTTTTTCTAAAAAGACTTACTTACCCATGGCAGTATTCCGATTTGGTACCGCGATTTGGGAGATGAGTGCTACAGCACAGCCTGATATTCAATCGTGTTTTGCAATGATCATGGCATCTGTTGCAAAAACTCCCTACTACCCATAGTGTGGGATTCTACTCCTACACACATCAAAACATGAAACCACATTTTGCAGTCTTAACGTAAACATAACAATGATAACCAAATAGTGGTGTTTATCATCGAAAAATAGTAATACTTTCCTTCGTTATCTACTTGACGTGAAAATAAAGAAAATATCGTTGTCGACGAGTGGATGACAAGTGGCGGGCGGGGAATGACCTAAATGAAGCATGCCCATTAGCACTAGTCCCAGTCTTTTCTCTATAATCACTTCGTCGTCTGGTGGCTCGTCATGTGTTGCGAAAAACTCCTATTATCTATCGAAAGAGCAAGCAGTTCTCCAAAATAGACGTTTTCCCTTCGCACTGATCTCCTAACAAGGAGGGTTATGGTATGTGCATCATGCGACATTATATAAAAAAACCTTTTGCTCAGAGCAGAGTATTCCAAGGAATAAAAAAAGCTTCCCTACCCTGGAAATTGCAAATATCCTGTATACACCGAGTAGACTCGGCTAAATTTGAAAGTGCCACTTGACTAGAAAAAGATGTATTTGAAAATGTACTAAGAAACGTAATAACTTACTTATCCAAATCAATATTAAGCAGTCGATGTGGGTCTCCTGGGTTGGTGTGATCAATGTCCTCGATTGCTACCTATGGATAAAAGCAAACTTTCCAGACTTAGTTGCCAATACATCATATTGGTGACTACTTATAGGCCAGGATAATGCAAAACTTTCCACAAGAACGAAGTAAACCAAAAAGATACGTAGTTGGAAAACATTACATAGGCATAGTCAATTTGCACCATTCAGCAACATAAAAAGATTAGCCATCCTGGATCAATTTTGTGGAAATCCGGTGTCACTCATCCTCATTAACCTGTTATCCACATTGATGTTATGCCAAGCGTGTCTTATGTTACTCTATTGATTAGGCAACTAATGGAGCCTGGGCCAGATAATTGGGTATATGTGGAGTGTGACGTAACGATTTTGAAAATGTTTGAATGAGGGGGGGAAAGCTCAATTTTATGTTGTCCTATTAGTGAGAACGTCAATGGCGATAAATGAGTGATGCCATTTCACAACACGAAGATATCAGGTTTTAAAGCTCCAAAACTCCCTAAAAACCTCATTATTTGATGTTGGTCCCTAACTGAAGGAAACAAGAAATATCAACAGAGTTTTCAGAATCAAACGCCTCTTGTTTTAACAATATCTACACTACAAGTCTGGTAGTTTGGGAAACAGCCTACTACCTTTAGATATCTGGGGTCAAATCGTACTATTTCCAAAATGTTTAATTTGCGACTTCATCACTTTTCCCTCCGCATTTCCATACAACTCGCTAACGGCAATCAAGCAGATACAGCAATGCACGATAGCCAGCTGTTTATTGATATTTTATTGCAATTTAGCTGACTACCAATTAAAATTCAATATCTAGTAAATAATTTGATTCTATGATTCCTGACGGGATTTTAGTAAGAATTGCCTTTCTTGACCATAACTAAACGGTCATGTTAAACTAAGTCCCTTGCAGTTCGGCAATCAAAAACAAAATTTGTTATGCCTATGCAAAATTGAACTTTGAAGAGTTGTAAACCGTAATACGAAACTGCCGGCCCGGGCCATCTTTCGGCAAAAGGTGTCAATCAGTAAAAACGAAACAAGTTCTTACTTACCTACCTTACCGGATCGGTAGGGCTGGAAGAGCCACTCTAACACAACGTTTTGATATAAGCTGTTTGCGTTTTTGAAGCAGATTACGAAATTTGCTACGAGAAAATACTCAAAACATGGATATAGGAACTTACAGTACTACTACTAAGTAAACCAATATCCCTTCAAACCCCGTATGGTGTCAACGGAAGAATTACAAGGTCTGGCATTGGAATACTGCTTTGTAACATTGAGCAATACAGGGCAACAATCACATCATATATTCAATATCTTCCAAAGCTTTCGACTCGACCAGTATGAAAGCTGTGGCTACAGAACTACTTTACGCACATTTAAACAACTACTTTCAATTAACTCTAACTTACTGCAGGGGCTGGGCCATCTACATCGACGTCGATCACTGGAGCAACTTCATATGATGTGTGTTTGTGTTCTTCATCATCACTTGCCTCGCCTCCTTTCTTCTTTCCTACATCAAATAATACAGATCAAAAATAAATTTTTAATTTTTAAATATACATTTTTGCAATTTAGTGGTCCATTCTGCTAAACTACAGATAAAGTCATTTTGGTACGCTATTTAAGTTGCGCACCATATATGGTATGGTATGCATCACGCGACGCATTGTGACGCTAACCTCCATACCTATACGTTTTACCTCAATATTTTAACTTGAAGAAATCTGTTTTTGGTGCTCCGTGACAAATTGTAAAAATAAAGAGCGAAGATCAACGCAATGAGTCCTCATTTTAAGTTTCATTTTTAATGGAGAAGTTTGATTGATACTTCGAAGAAGAATTAGTTTGAATACGACACATACTTTGGGGAAAATAACAAAAACATTGAAGGAAATGTATACGAAGAAGTTATCTTTGAAACTTAGAGAATATAAATATCTGACACCAATTAAGTTTAAAATGAATATCGTTTACCAATGTAGTCTGTTACAATGGTAACTAGAAAAGAGCCTTTTCAAGGGCAAGCTTAACATATACACACTATATAAATAGGTATTGATTTAAAGATTACATGAGATGTAACTATTGCAGTACATTTGCGTGCTTGATTTGTTTCTAATCAGATAGACCGGATGAAGATATTCGTATCCTATCTGCGCGTTATCACAATAAGTCAAGTTACATTGTAGACCCGATGACATACACATTTGCAAATGAATTTTTTACACAAAACTTGATTTGATATTCTGAAAGTTGTACCGGAAGAGGCAAACACTGTGCCCATAGAGTAACTAGATCTACATTTATTACAAAGTTACCAGTAACACAGAATAAAAACTTTTCAGGTAAGAAAACAGTAAGATATATAAAACACCTACTCACACCCAACAATTTCGTAAAACACAGAAGTAGATGATTACTTACCCTTTCTCTTTTTCTTCTTTTTCTGATTTTTCGTAGCTTCCGGGTCTGCAAAAAAAGAGGGTTTACTGATTACCGACAAACTAACACTGCACCGAACTATAGATTGTATCAAAGAAACTATGAGAATTCAGGAATCCTCATTGCTATGGTTTAGGTTCTATTACAACTGATGTCGAGTATCTTAAAAAGGCCACATAGGTGTGATGGAACTGCGGAACACGTTGACGCAAAATAGTCAAACTCAAAAATTCAAGAATTTGAGGTAAGGATACGCTGGCTGCCTTGTCCGCTGCGTGTAACTCGAACTCATTCTGGCCATGGCTAGTGACGTGTTGTCAACAATTCTGGCTATGGGATTGGGGTTTTGCACCGCAGTCAATACAAACATTAATTGGCATTAATAGACATTAATCTTCAGTGAATGGGCTGAGAGTAATTGCCCAAAGTGGGACTTGACGTATTAGTATTGCCTGGATGGGAAGAATTGCGTGATAATGGTCAGTTTGCCAACAGACTACCCGAGTCAGGGGCTAATTCAGGGGACAGTATAGGTATGAGGGAGGGTGTTGAAGATAGCTACATGGGTACGCCTAGGTGATGGCTACATATTTTCTGGTGATTTCTTCTATTCCTTAACCAAGTTGTCGCATTTTGCATGTGAAATATTTTCAGCCCTTACAAACCCATCGACAGGAAAAAAACAATTGGGCCCCTATTGATGGGGTCGCTACGTTTCCAATATTTGTGATGTAATATCATTTTACTCTGCGAGCTGCCCGTAGAGATTATCTGGGGAGGGCACACATGTGCATCAAAGGTGTAATGTAAATAACCTTACAGAACTTAATAAGTGGTGTACACTATAGATCGATGGTACTTAAAGTATAAAGTTGGTCATAAGACCACAGCTACTCACCATCAATTCTTAAATGGACGTCCAAATCGAGCTTTTTCACTGGGATGTCATCAACCGCTTCGTCTTTCTATAACATTAAAATATACAAGATCATATCGTTGGCAATTTTAATTCTGAATTATCTGTCTTAAACGAGACCAATATGAACCCCTGAAGGGTTACTTAAGAATTAAAGGGGGTGAGATTAAAGGGGGAGTGGTAGCAGAATTTGGGGAGGGCCAGCAGGTAGCAAATCAACTATCTCGAATTGAAAATGATTCTTCTGCTGTTCTGAGACTATTATTTATGATGGAAGTTACCAACATTCTCGAAACCAACGTAGTGATCATTGTGATTACACTTGTGTTTAGTTATGGGCCAAGTGAAAGTAACCTAGTGTAAATTGCACATATAATCAACGTCAATGTTAAAGCCACATGTGTTAACCAACTGTTACTTATTGTCATTAACATTAAATGTAACTTTCGGGAATGTAGAAGGTTGGGATGAGGTAAAGTTTTGTAAGCGTTTGCTTAAGAATAGTGAGCAAATGATTAAAATGTTCATTAAAAACTGACAGAAATCGCTTTCACTGACCTTCGGAGAATCCATTTTCAAGTAATGAGGATTGCTAGCTTGTAATTGCTTCCTTGCCTCCCGTCTCTGCAAGTGAGAAAACACAGCTGTTAACAGGCTTTAAACACAAACGGACCGGAATGCACTATTGGAAAGTAGTCTTAACAAACTAATCCAATAAAATTTAGAATGCTAGAAAAACCTTTAGTCACTGTCATGAGGTAAAGAAGTGCTATGCAATGCATTGCGCAAGGATATACACAAAACGAAAAATGCTCCACAGGGTCACGCAACAAAAGACAACCACGATGGCACTGAAAGAATGCTGATCCCACAAAGATAACAGAATTTGTACTCAAAGTACATCATGTTCTGCAGACGTATGCAATTAATCAACGTCCAAAGAGATATGGGACTCAGCAAAAAGTCAATACATATACAGAGGAGGAAATGATAAAGAGGAGGGGGGAAAGATTGAGGGAGTCAAGACACACGAAGTTGCTTGGGTGGGTAAATGCCAAGGCTTTTCTTGCTCGAAAACCTGATCCTATCTACCTGAAAATGCGAAGCCAGGATCGGTGAGTGATAACTGAATGATAAGCTGAACTCGATTGAAGAATAACATCTGATTTTATTGGTGTATTCTGATTTATTATTGCTTCAAGGTTTTATTTAGTTTCACGAATAGATGAATTATCTGTATACCTATTTCTTCACGTTCACTATGTTCACTGCATGATCAAGACCTCGGGAGGGCTACATCAGTGGCGGCTCGTCCATATGTTCAGGTCGTGCCTGGAACACCCAAAAATTCTCACCGTTTTACTTTGTGTCTGGCCCTATCGATTTTCCGCATTATTCATATCTTCTTGTTAAATCGAATAAGCCTGTTTCATCTCCAAATCCCTACTTTAAACACAGTATTTATTCCGTTCCGCCTTTTGTAGAACCCAGGGTGTTCTGGCACAACCTTTTGTAGTAGAAACTCTTGTAAATTTTGACTGGGCACGGATTTAAAGCTCACAAGGCAGCTGACATAAGCCAAGGTGTTCCAAATCAGTTTGGCACCCAGCTAAGGTACAGGCAGGAAATCAACGCAACCCACGCAACGGATAGGCCAGTTCCTTACAAATCATGCAACAAAGGTAAGATATGAGTGTGCCAGTATCACATTGCCCCAAAATTGACTTTTCTGAATGAAAAGACACGTGAGACATCAACTCCTTTAAGATCAACATGTGCGTATTAGTTACGCGAACATCCATTCAGCTCGCTAAGACACTTATAATATATCTAACAAGGAAGTTAGTTTGTTTTGAAGAGAAAATATCGTTGTCGTATGATGCATGCTATTGTTTCGGAAATAGTTTTAAATTATAGTTATGATGACTTCCACTCCCCCATGCTAACACGTTTCATTAGCGGGAATGGAAAATCCTCCTTACACCCGGGCCCGTAGCTGGCAGCATATTGCAGGGGAGGGGGTGTGTGGAGAAAGCACAGTTCCTGAAATTTTGAAATAACTTCTATTACGCAAGAGGGAACTAATAGCACAGAGAAAAATGGTACCTTCTTACTCTGTGCTAATAGAAAAGTACACCTGTAATCAAATGCCGAGTCAATAAAAAGTCAATTACCAGAAGTCGAGTAACAATCGGACAATGACTTTGACACAAATACTCCCTCGAATTTTTCCTCGTGGGGCCAATACCCCTACAAATCTGACAATTGAGGGGAATACCCCAGTGCCCTCACCCCCACAGTCACGGGTCTACTTACACCTACTAAAATTGTACATTTATAAAACTCCCAAAGTATATACGTTTTCTGTTACGTGAAATTGAAGTGAACACCCAGAATTTTCAGGCACGAGCCGCCACTGGATGTGAATAAAGTACATTACACCCGTCAACTTATGTTTACCTTGGCTTTTGCAACGGTGTGCATCTTGTTTGTTAAAAGTTTAGCATAAAGAAGAATATGTCAAACTTAAATTGTTGCCTCTTTGTAGACTTGACACTAATCACTCGTTTAAAAGGAGTCAACTCTTCTTTCAATAGGATTCTATTTCGTTGGAAATTAGAACAACTTTTGGTTTCTCTGCTTTCCTACATATTAACGCTCGTTTTCTTCTCACTCCTTCTCGTCGCCTTTCGACCATCTTCCAAGTAAAAGACAGAATTCCCAATGTACCGTCGTATACAAATTCCAGAACCCTTGCTGTTGTGTAGAAGTATGTGGGTCAGAAGACTTTTTTAAATATCAACCTTTGTGAGGTCAGACGCCTTGCGGATTATTTGGGAATCTCAGACGTTGCCAGAAAACATTTTTAACCCACCCTTCTCAACTCTTTGTCCCAGCTATTCTGTTTAACACTCTAGCCCTTTTGATAAATGTGACTACTTTCCTAGCTTCTGCTTCTTCCGAATTTGCCGTCTTTATCAAAGAAAGCCCCCAGAAGCCTTCTTTGAATGTTACCCTGGGTTCAACTACCTTCTTACTATCCTTACATCTCCTTTGAAACTCGTTTGTTTTTGTTTGTTATTATTTATCTTACTTAATAACACGCCGCGTGTTGTTAGATCCCTCAATAAACCCGTAACTGCATGTATTAAACACACTGACGATGATGTATTAAACATCGAAAGCTTGGTTAATCAGTGTTTCGTTACTTGGTCTTATATATACTTTGACGTGTGGCACTTGCGCACATTTTGATGGGTTTTAATATTCCTAAAAAGATAACTCTTCCTGCCTGTTAAATAGATTGTTGGTAAAAGAAGAGTACATGTATTATAGTACACCTTTAAGGCATTCTCTTTCTCATTTCACTTGGCATAGAACCTTTCAAGATTAGTTAACCTCTACTGATCTGCAATTGCATAAAGGATTGTAAATGGCTTCAGACAATTCCATTGACAGTTTGTGCTAATATATAATGTGAAAGATTATCAAAACCTCGCTGGTTAAGCCGGAAAATTACTTTAAAACACTCGACAATCAACACGTGTTGACCTTATCCTATCTTACAGTTCTTTGCATTTGTTCTTTACAAATTTTCGAGCCTTTTCGACGCAAAAATATTTTAAGTTAAGGAATATAGTCCAAAATACTTAATGATCATGATAAACATTTTGCTTCAAGGAGTTGACAGGTAAAAATTGCAGATAATGTTATGACTTGATGATATTTAAAAACACGTGAATACGAAAACATTGAAGACGATATGATATGGCATATAATTACACCAGGTGTAAAAAAACTCTACACCGATAGGCGTCTCATTAGGGATGCGTCGAGTGAATGCGAAATGACGTACCTTACGTTAAGGGGGTTCCTTGCTATATGTATTCCCCACAAATTTTAGACACTATATAGGTTAAAATCTTGCTAACATATCAAAATTAACCACAATTACAACTTGCAAATTTGCAGTCTTCTCCTCGATTCCCCCGTTTTTCGATGTTGTTTTAACAACCATCATTTTGATAAGAAGGCTTTGCTTGAGAAAAGCATTTTGTTCCATAGCATGCTAATGCCATGTCATCACGGGTGAAATTGATTTGGAAGCTAAAAGGACACCATGTTAACAGCACACTACTCGACTTCTTGCAAAGAGGTGATCAAAAACAATGACAACAGCAGTAAAGAAGAACATACCCCTGGTCACGAATCAAACCATTGAAATCCTTCTCGAGCTTCAGAAGCATCAAGCGGTCTCTATAATGGAACAAAACCATGTAGGGATATGATACCTTCATCTATGAATTTGAATATCATTTAGGGGCAGACAATTTCTAAGTCCTTTTCACACGTAAGGGGTTCACGTTGCAAAGTGGGTAAAGTAAGATAAATTATTTCAATACGACATGATAAATGTGTTTATATATATGTATATGTATATATATATAATGTATATACATATATGCTCTTCGCTTTTTTATGAAGGTGTAAGTTCAGCAGTTACTTCTGTTGATGGTAAATACGGACATCCTTGAATGTTATTACCAAACTTCAAATAAATATTTTGCAGGTTTTTGTAAACACCTCCCTGAAACAGCAAGAAAAGCTAACCTTATCGTCATTTGGCATTCATATTGTCTTCTGAGAGGGGAACACAGGCCTTCTGGATGTCCTCATCACTTGGTATTATATCGGAATAGAATGCACTTCGGGCGAATCCACTAATCGAACAAAAATATTTTTCCCACTTAAAGAATTGACGGTGTTCCTCACAACTGGATTTTCTCCACTACGCACCTATGTTGAATGACGATCTTCGTTTCCCTGCTGAACCAGGTTGTGACAAGGCAACCAAGCTTTTTTAGTGGTGATGATTAAGGCTTATCTAGCAGCTCCATGAATTTATTTCCATAGAAAGTATTATCGGGGTGTTCTGTCAAAGCTCAGATTGTAAGAGCTCATCCCAATAGGCTTCCAAGTCGATGGATTGCATTTTTCTGAAGGAAATCTTCTTTGCAGTTAGTGATGGCTTTGCCCAATTAATTTACATATAACGATACATTAATATGATTTTAAAGAATGATGCATGCGATTTCTTAGGAATAGGTCGAAGTTGAAGACATCCGTTTGCAATAGTGAATTCGCAATGGGATTGTTTCACTAGACGATGCCACAGACGCTTGGGAAGACTTGAAATGCCATAAGCCAATACCAGCACAAATGCGAGATTCCCGAGCGCATTCTAGTTATTCATAACCAATGGGAGTACAATAACATCATGCTCCTGATTCGTTTGGTCGATACCATGTTTCTGTGACAGAACAATAAGACTGCGTCTCTGTGAAATGACTAATACCATGTCTGCAAAAATATTCCAAAATTACTGGGAATATATCAACTAGGGGCCTTCATCCCATAAGCAAAGAGTAGCTTCCTCTGTTCTCTTTCCCATAGCCAAAAATCAGCACTTGATTATATTTAAGTTTGAATAATCTCGTTAACTTTTCGAAAGTTAGTTTGCATGTGCAGAGGAACGTATGTATTGCTTCCCTTGTAGAATTCGTCCTGAAATACTGCATTCCCCTACTTGAATCTTGCTGGCACTCTTCAGAATTTTCTGCAATGCCATATTACCAATCTGCAACCTCGATAAAACTAATTAAACAAAGATAGTCTACTGTGTTCTGACGAGGAGAAATAGTAGCCAATGTCTCTGACCCCACTCCACACTTTTATCAACTTCTTTTGTATAATCTACGTGCATATGCTAACGAAACGGGGTGTCCTTAAGTCCAAGGCAACTTTTATACTATGAGTTCAAACTTGGTGGACTTTGTCTTCTCACTCGATAGTCTTTGTCTTCTCACTCGATAATCAAATAAAACTGTAACACATTGCCAAGTCGGAAACTTAAAAATAACTGAAACTACTACTAAAAGCTAACGCGACCAGTCCAACTTTATTCACTTAACTCGATGCACACAGTGAAGGCACTTATAAATGTTAAGATTACTAAAATATTGATCTGTCTTACATACGGGAAGCCTCCTGAATGTCAGTTATAGGGGGACATTAAATCCGGAGGAACCAAATTTTGCAGGACGTAGTGTTGTGGAATAAAAGAAAAACATCAACATCTGGTGATCTGATATCGGCATACAGTTGCCATTAAAAAGGAAGATTACCCATTCCGTGATTAAGGCTTACAAAAACAGATGATCGCATTAATGCACACAAATATTCTAGTGCAATTTTTTAAAATAAAAAACCTTCGGGACCGAAAGTTACTTCTGTAGTTTCTCCATAGAGAAGAGCTAATGAAACGATAGTAGACGCTGGGTGTGACTGCTTTGGGGCTTGGCTTTGTGTGTATTGAACGTCTATTCACCATCTTAACGTTAACTGACGAATTGGTTCCACAAATGCGACGTAAGCATTTGAAAAACTATGTAATCAACACCAACATTTATGTTCGAATAACCAAAATGCTAATGTTTGAAAGTATCCATCATTTAATGAACATATCAATCATTTATCCAAATGATAAATCACATTTCTCAGAATCGTGTATAACGTTGTCTCTTATTCAGGCTTTTTCTAAAGCAATGACTCACGAACATACCTCGATTTGGGGATCACAGACAGCAGCTATATTCTCTATAATATGGTAAATAGTTTTTTTGAAGTAGTATTTTGGAAGGCCTGGGCAAAAAAGTATGCTTGAGTAGGAAACATTCTGTTAGTATCTCCGACGGCTCATTGCACCTCTTTTATACTTTAGTACTAATAATAATTTGTTGTAACCTATGTCTTATATATATAATTATAGGTTGCCTATACCTACTCATTCAATAAACAGATTAGATCATATCTTTGTGGACATTTTCGCACGATAGTTTTTGTCTCTATTTTGGCACAATGAACAAGTTCTTTTTCGAAGAAAACTTGTCTCTGTAAAATTAGGGGGGTCTGAAACGCACTAACTTTTATTGGGGGAGACCTACGAGATGGAATTGAAAAACCCCCATAGGCACTATGATATATTCAGGAAACCCTAAAGTAGCGGCCGCATCTCTTTTATTAAAATACGTTATGCCATAATAACTGTCAGGTGGTGCTTTAGTGTGGAGCGTTCCATTAAATCGCACTATGCTGGTAAAAAGATCACGTCCCTGTTCGACGTAACCGAAGTTACAAAACAAAGATGTTTACCTGGGGTTTTCCCGAAGAGTTTTCACAATGAACTCATGGAGATCAATACCACTAGAGTCTTTGTAGTATTCAAATGAGGAATCTAAGAAGAGACAAAGAGGGCATAGCATTTGCAGACCACCATGGAAAATAAACAAATTGAAAGCCATGGGTCGTCAAATGTTTCTAGTATACCTAAATAACGGACATCAAATGAATTAAACAAATATTTACGTGAGACTGGACATAAAGAATAACATAAGATAAGATATAAATAACACAGAAGGCTGTCTGATGAAACCTCAGTGTTTCAAATGAACTTGTGCCGTCATGCATATTTTCCCTTTGGGGATATGGGTTATTTGCCAGCAACAAAACCAAGACGGTTCTGTTGTACTCCTAGCTCATCAGATGAGCAGGTTTTTAAAGACGAATGATTTCACTTACCACAAACTGCAAGAGTGGAACTCAGTGCCACTCGTATTCTTCTATACGTCACAAAAGTGAAACTAGAAACTAGACCCCAGGAAAAAAAATTGCCCACATACCCTTTTGCAACGGAGGTTGTTCCGAACTTTTCCCAGAGCTAGCACCTGTCGATGATTCTTCTGAAGTTGACCGTTCATCCAACTGTTTCCTCGAGGTTCGAAACCTACCCAAGGTGTCCTCTGGGAGAAACGCACTGGATGTTTGTTGTAGGTCTTCCGCACTGCTTGGCTATAGGAATAAAACAAGATAGTAGAGGAGGTGGTACGATTCTAATTCAGGTTAACGTTCCTCTTCTTGTGATCATGTTTCTCCATAACAAATAAAGATGAATGTTGAACAGCACGGTACAACGGACATTCACTTTTATTACGAAATAAGCCACCCATTTCTTCTGTTGTATTTTTTAAGCAACTTCACGCGTCTGCTGTCTGAGATAGGCAATACTGCAGCTATACAGGGAGGCATGGTCCAACTCAAGAGAAGAGATAACAAAGGAAAAGAAAGGAATGGTAATATTTTTAGTCGTCATAATCCTAAACAGCTCTAGAAGCCATAAGAATAATACAAATTAAAACATTAAATTGAATAAGATATGGATTATTTTTGTTTCTCTCCTTATCTGGCACTCACTTGTTTAGTAGAAGATTTGGTAATCCAAAAAGGAAGGAAAGACATATTGCACTGAGTCATTGGCTTTCGAATTCCGTATCAGTAATAATAGAATCCTAAATAGCTTTTGGGCTTTATATCATGATAGATTGATTTAAAAGATAAAAAGTACAACAAAGATGTATCTGACAGTTATCTGCAGAGTCCCTCTTAATCGTTGGCTCCCAAAATGAGGTACTAACAAACTTCATTGTGTTATCAGTAGGCCATTACTTAACAAAATCGATATTCTTCAAAATTGGCCTTTTATATAGTTTAGAAGGTAATGCTCTGGAAATGATGCGTTGGTAAAAAACCTATCAAGTTCTGCAATTCAACATACCTGAGAGCTACTGTCTGTGGGGGTCGGCGATAACACTGCAGGTCTTCGGTCGAGCTGACATATTTTCGGTGGACGATGCTAAATGGAACAAAGGTAGTCGTTGTACACATGTTGCACTAGTTACACTTCATTAAAACTACCTGCATTTTTCTTTGGCCTGTCGGGGATAATAGGGAAAATACAGCAAATCACACCATAGACTGCATATCTTATTTTTCTATGCCTTCCTAACAAGAGCTTTCTTTGTCCAATATTCTGATGAACTTGCTTGGATCGTACCAGCTCCTCTTGTTGGAAAACAAGTTGTCACCGTTTATAATTTTAGCAAAGTGTTGGGTTCAAGTTTACCAATATCCAGATTTCTTTTCTTTCCAAGAACGGTTAAGTAGTGCAATCTATTCTTCTCACTGTTTACTTTATCTTGTAATAAATACGCATCCTCAATGTAAGAAAATGATAACATATTGCAGACAAAATACAAAGTGGTACAGAACGCTGGGAGTGACATTACAGTTCGCATCTACTTTGCTATATATCAAATCATTGCAGGGCAGGCGCAGACGAATGTAGCTACAGAGTTTTTGCAACAACAAAACAATGGTTTTCAGAAAAATTACACTCCTTATCATTAGATAAAAAATCACCCGCACGCCTGCTGTTACCCATGCAATAAAATGGCAACCTCTTTCAACACACCTCCCACATACCACCACCATAAAAAAGAAAAAAACCCCTATTTTATTACCTGTGATGTCGTGAGCGGCTGTGGTGAGTAGATGCCATTAGTTTCTGTTGTAACTGACGCTGGTAAAGAGGACTGTCTCGAATGGAAGCCAGTAGCACTGGATGACATTGGGCTTGACTGCTCTGGGTATGTAGCTTGTCTAGGGGTCTTGTGTCTTTGATTTGGGGTTGATGGTGACTGGATGCCACTGTCAGGTTCCGCATGAGGCTGTTCATAGTGTTCCTCGGTCATAATGTCTCTTGAATTCTCTGTTGCCATAGTGAAAAAGTCCTGTATACCTATCTAAATTAAAGTAAAACCAGTTTGATATAGATTTTACAGCAAGGTAACATTTATGGTAACAGTGAAATACGAGTAGTATGGTGTGATAAAGAATGATATGTGCTACTTAGCCTGTCGTATAACTGCTTTTTACATTCGTAAATACAACGTCAATTCTATTAATAAATCTGTTCTTGTTCTAATGTTGATTAACGGGTGTAGCTTATTGAAGCAACAAAGTATGATGAAGAGCACTTCATAACCGAGAATGCTTAAAACGACCAAGTGTGCATTGAGTGGCAGTCACTTCATCAATGGATGAGATTGTGATATAGCATTAGGTGGTTACTTGACTGCATAGTGTTTCATCTCCTACACTACTATGCCCGGCAAAACTAGAGAGCCCCCTTGGAGCAGAGAATGCTACCAATAAGACTGAATCCGATTGTTTCCTTTGCAGTAAAGCCAAAATATCGTAAAAGTAAGTCACCTCTAGTGCCCCACAAAGACACTCATTCCTGCTTCTACTGGTTGGAAATATAGTTGAGAAATAGAGAATTATATCATCAATGGGATTCAAACCCATGATCCATGTATTCCCAATGTATGATTAACTTACTGAGCTACGTGGACTCTAATGATCATATACCCTACTTCTCTAATTGTTTTACTAGTTCCCATTACTTTAACAGTTGCCATCAACATCCAGCTCTACACAACTTGGGCGATGAATCTTTCTGTGCCATGTGGCTTGGCTATGGACGTACTACCATCCAATACATTATGTCTAAAGCCCAAGTTGCAAATTGTTTTTGAGTAGAGTGGACTTGAAATAATGTTTAAAAAGATACTTGAGAAATTGAAAATCAATTTACACACTAAGGGTCACTGGTTTGAATCTTCTTGGCAAAAAAATTCCATTTCCCTCATTTCTTTTAATTATACCATTTCAAATACTCTTGTCAAAAATTAATACATTAAGTAAATAACTCTGTTACAGAATGGCATCAACAGAAAAACCCACAAATGCTGATTAGCTATTTTGTGTCAATTCCTGCTATGCTTATTAAGTGACTTGGGTATAAGTTACACTGAAGTGGGTTAATACTTTTCCCCAACTCAAAGGGCTAAATAACTAACATGTGCCAATGTGCACTTGCACAGTACTGGATTAGATCACAATGGAGGCTCCTGCTATAAAGCTAAGATGCAAAGGTGAGAAAATTGAAATCTGGTATTTTTTAATTCTGTATTATACCACATTGGATCTGCACAGTCAAATGATATCAGATCAGCTTGTGGTAGTGTAAGCAGGCTATCTATCTGATAGAATAAGTAATCCAATAGCTGACCTGGAAAGCAACTGGACTAGTGTAGCTCTGGCCTTAACCAGCCCATGCTCTCTCTACAGTCACATTTTTATTCACAACTACCCTAATTTGTAGAAGGCATTTCCTTCTTTGCATTAGACCTCTGAGAGCCAACTTTCATGGAAGGTGACATGGTAATAGTTTCAATATAGGACCTCCAAGAGAGATCCTGGGAGAAGGAAAGCCCAAGAAGCCTGACACCAGAGCTCTCAGGGAGCTGGACATCATTCATGGTGAATGGTGGAAGAAAGGGTTTTCTTATGGCAGGTGATGCAGAGAAGCTTTGTTTTTTGCTTAAGTAACCAGCCATTTCCTTCTCCAATCAGCAACCACATGGAGATTGTTCTCAAGAAGGTCTGCAATCCTAAGTTTATCTGATGGAAGCAGTTTGCCCCGGCATGAGTAAATAGTGGTGTCATCAGCAAAAATACACAATTCTGCAAGGATCTGACCAGGCAGATCATTTATATAAAGTAGAAGTAGAGTTGGACAAAGCACAGAACCCTGGAGAACACCAGTGTTAACTTGGTAACTGGTTGAGGAACGTCCATCAAGTACCACCTTGATGCTGCGATCACACAGAAAGGTCTGTAATATGGATAGTATTTTGCCTGTAAAGCTGTATGTATCAAGCTTAACAATAAAACTTGAGTGCCAAACCTTTCTGAAGGCTTTTGAAATGTATGTATGTTATGATTTCTATAACATTAGAGTAATGTATATAATGTTACATGGAATGTTGCAACAACTTTAGGATAAGTAGGCATCAATTAGCCTCATTGATCTATCATTTTCGGATAGATTCATTGTGTTTACCGTATGATCCTTACGATATGAAGATTGCTCCAAGGCGGACTCATTCATGAAGGCAGCCACCAGTACGTTCTTCGGGGTCACGAAGAACAAAAGCCATACTGGTGGTCAGCGAGAAGTCCAAGAGAATCAAGATGTTTGACCATTGAGATATTGATAATAATCTGGAAGACTTTGCTAATAGTAAGTAAATGGCTAATTGATAGACGAACAATGATAGATGCAACAAAGGTTGGAGCAATTTTAACATCATCAAGATATGAATCAGTACATAATCGAAATTGGGGTAGTATATGACCACTATCATCAGGAGTAGATTTAACTGCAAAAAACTGGGCAAAGAATTCAGCTTTGTCTGAAGCAGATGTGAGGACCTCAGGTCCATTAAAGAGTGATGGGACAGGCAATTTGTTATTTTGGAGTATAAAACTGCAGATCCTCGTCATCCAATTTTCTGGCTTGTAACTGAATTACAAGTCCTTTCAATGTAGACCTGTTTTGCCTCATCAATAATCCTCTGTGGTGCAGTGGTGAAGAGCTGCTTGCTCTGAGAAGAATGATCTCATCTGCATAAATGAAAACAATGATTTTGATAGACAATGGCAGCTGCACATGCAGGTGAGAACCAAGGAAAGGAGTGAGCCTTGGACTGGAATTTTTAACTAGGGTTGAAAGCATAGATTCCAGTTTGGAGCCAAGATGAGATTTCTGAAGCACTGTGTTGAGGATTATCTTCAAGATCAGCTTGTCAGGTCAGAGGCAGAGAGGGCTTAACATAAATTGCAAAACTATAAACACGGTAGATAGAGTTCCTTCCATATGGGAGGGAGATAAACAGGAACAGAAAAGTCATAAGTGCTAATAAAAGGATCCAGATTATTTTCTGAGAGGGCTAATATAGCTGGGGACACTTGTTTAAGATAAATTTCAATATGTAAAAAAGTTACCACATAGACTACGAATTTTGGTGAAGGAGATAGAAAGAGGTTCAGGTGAGTCATGAGAGGCTTATTTACAATGGGAATCTGTACTTAAAATTGCCATAGCAAAAAATGAGAATAATAAGATATCGACTAGATGACACATCAAGCAACAAACCAAGAGTGAAAATCCATCTAACCTACTTCTATAAGACAGCTCCATTTATTTTTACATTTTCTCTAAAAATATTCCTATTCTCATGTGCAATCCCACATGAACTATAACTTATGCGGCAAGGCACTACTAACTTCTCAAATCAAGTAATCTTGTAAACCTGGCTGGTGCATAAAGGTGCAATAAGCAATTAATGTCTGGTTGTTTGTATCATAATAAATCTGGCCTTGTTTTCAGTAACAAGTGTGGCAAAGTTTTGATCACTTGAGGCCTGCAATTTAACCCTGCATATATCCTACTTTCATAAGGAAACAAAGCATGATGACACACTACATATTTGTAATAGTACATGAAGAATTACTCAGTATGCCTACTACTCATCATTAAAAAGGAACTGCTAAATGATTTTGCAATGGCCCATGTTGTTGTGTGTTCATGTGGAACCCCAGGCTAAGATATGGTTTTACAAAGTTTGTGCATGTGCAGAGATCACGAGACATTATACAATTTTTTCCTCTCAAAAGTTGTCGCCATTGCTCAACTTTTGTATTGGGTCTCCCACTGTGTGAGGGCAATTCAAAGACAATGGTACATGCAAAATAAACAAGCTATGAAATATCACATTACACTGACGGCAATTTGAGTACTTTCTTACCTGAGCATTCAGATAGAGTAGGCAGAAGCACAAACACAAATATGACAAAAATGTAAAACAAAACACACCTTATTGGTGTTGAAGTCCAATGTGATGTTCAAGACCATAATCATTAACGATGGAAGACTCTCCTCCCATTATGCCTAGAATGCAATAAAAAGTATGATGATTCAAGATGAAGGTAGGCACAACCAATTTGTTTATGACAGTTAAAAGAAGTCCAGTTTTTATTGACAAAATTAATAGGAAACGTGAAGATTCTTAAGTATAACGGAGATTTGGGGGAGAAAATTAGAGAACAGTTTAGTATTGGTGGTAAGTAACTAACTTGTTCTTTCTAAAATCAAACATTGAGTTGTGATACATCACTAGCTCAAGCAAGTCAAGCTTTATGTTGTGCAGCTTTGCTAAAGAGCTTCTTAAATCAGTTAATATTCAGCTAGAGTTTTGATGTATGTCTTAAAATTGTCTTTTACACTGTCATAAAAAAAGCCATCCTTGCTATTCACAGTAAGTGAACTCCAAATCACAAGAACACCCCACATAGCAAGGTAAACAGAATCTGTCAACAAGAAGTTGTCATTTGGTAGTGTCATTAGTTTGCTCCAGCTTGTAAACCAGTAGACGGCTTTAGTTGATTGCAGTTTCAAGGTTTATTTCTACTTGAACTTTAAGATAAGATTTGAAATGCACTTTATCAGTGATAGGGTACTGGTACTGTGTTAATGCATCATCATTGATCCCACCTTGTCCCTGCACATTACACATATCAGATATCCTAAGAATAAACATCAAATAACAGATATTATGGAAAAAAAAATTCCTAGAAGTAAGAGACTTCATTCCAAAGGTTTCTGGATACCCTCTTCTGTATCACATATGCTTTTCTAGTGAACATTACCTAACTAAATTTCACCAATAGAAAGGCTAGCTATTAAGAGTAGAATGTTTATGTGCATAGGATAGGGTATATCATTACTTCATGCATTTGAGAATAAAATTTTATAAAGCAAACATATAGTCCTCTGTACTATCTGAATTGATAAATTCAAATAATATATACCCTTTCATTGTTGAAATTAAAATACCCAAATAAATGAATTTCAAGATAGCAATTCTAAGATGTTAGAACAGGACTTCATCCCCACCACAATATCACTGGTGCCTTGATAACTGATTATTATTGACTTGACCTATTTAGTCCCCTAAATAAATAGTATTTTGAAGGTAATAGGCTTATTTTGGATCAGTTTATTTGAGACAAAATAAACTATTTTACTTCATTTTCCTACCAGAATTTATGTAGCAAACATGTAGATTTACTCTTAACCAAATAATTGACAATTTAACCATCAGTTACAGTCTCCAATCTAGCATCCCAGTATTATGTGTACAATTTTCCTGGCTTTTGGTAGCTTGCAACTGTAAATTTATACGTCTTTCTTTTCTGCTGATTCGTAACCAGGATACGGCCTCATCAAGTTGGAATATAGTGGGAAAACACCTAACTTTCATGCCTGGGGTACTCCCCATCTTGTGATATATATGGCAAGAATTTGTTTCCCTATTAAATTATTTAATTAAAGCTCAGCTCCTTGTCCCTGTAAATACTCAATGATCACACCAGTATATATAAAATGTAGAATAATCATGTAGATTAACTATCACATTATTATCTGATCTCGTAAATTATCCTAAAATACTACAGAAACGTATTATATATGTCACCTTCATTATTGTTAGAATTGATGTCTCTTACTGGTACTACATCAAGGCCTATATTGTTTGATATTTCATCCAGCTGTAAATGGTATTAAAAGATCAAACAAAAGACACTTCATTGGTTCATATCAAACAATATAACTTGCATCAGGTTATTTCTATTGTAATGTTAGCATAATGCTGCCCAACTTCTTCCTTAATAGATCAAGCACAATGGCGTAGGATTTCTGGAACCCACTACCAAGGATGAGGACAAAAGTGCACAAAAGAAAAAGTGAATACAACAAACTGGCAGTTCTACAACCCAAATTTGAAAGAAATGTTCGAATGTGGTAAACGAGCATTTAAGATTTAATCATGGACTAAAGAAATTGGAATGTAGCTGGTATGATATTGAAGAGGACATATGATATCCAATTTCTGAAGCTTCCTGAAGGTCACAGAACTAAAAGAAATTGTCATCCACAAGCATTACAACAATAAAGGATTGCTTTTTTGACTCACTATTTATTTAGCTTGATTTCAGAATGCTTTAACCTCCAATGTGCCCATCAATTTCTGAATGTCTACAAGGTACTTGATAACTTGTAAAGATTGCTTGCAAATATTTTATGTTTTCTATGATATAAACATTTGTGAATGGAGCTTTTTGGTGCTGATTTATATCAATTACACAATCATTAATGAATATGACTTGACATAACACTGATTCAACCAACTGGGGATCATAAAAGCACCACTTTCTGTCAACTTTAAGTTACCCCTGTTGAGTTCAGGGATTATGTCGTAGTAATACAGCATCAATTGGTACACTACTACTTCAGGTTTATATTGCTAAGTATCAAATGGTCTGTCCCTATTACACCTGGAAACCACATTAAAGCAATCTGTGAAGAGATTATTGTCATTTCCAACTATCAGACAACCAAGTATAGCAGAACTTAGAAAAAACTCAGCTGAGGATAATTTCAACAGTTGTTAGTTGTTAGTAAACTTTAGCCTTCACAAAGGAAATTGCAAAAGAAACTCGAATTGATGGAGAATGTGGTTTAGTTGATCTTTTAAAACACTTGTTTTGTAGTAGTAGGTAACCAAAGATCTAATGAC
Organism: Carybdea cf. marsupialis auct. non (Linnaeus, 1758); assembly: GCA_010016065.2. NCBI lineage: Eukaryota > Metazoa > Cnidaria > Cubozoa > Carybdeida > Carybdeidae > Carybdea > Carybdea cf. marsupialis auct. non (Linnaeus, 1758). The sequence continues at coordinate 22,461 of JAAAKL020001921.1, forward strand.
AGGAATCTTTCAACTGCAACCATATAATAAACTGCTATCCGGATCTTATAATGGGGAAGGAGGCAAAAACAAAAGCAGACTATTTAAGATTTAAGTACCTTTGCAGCATTTGAACAAAGGAAGCTTTATCAGAGTGGGCATGACCCCTGAATACCCCTGGCTATGGGCCTATTGTTAAATTTTTCATAGGCTCACTAGGTTTTGGCCCCTCTCTTCTTGTTTGCCCTTCCACATGAATATGTCTTGTCTGCATTATACTTAGGTTCTTAATATCTAGTATAGAACGTTCTAAAGACTCTCCACCATTCTGACATGACAAATACCCTAGATTTTTCTCTCTCAACACTCAGCAAAAAGGTCTCTCTTTGTACCTGTCATCATGCTCTAAACTGCATACATTTAGTGGAACAATTGGTGGTCTGGCTGATTTTCCAAAAGTTTATTGTTATCTGTGTCGTTATCATTCCCACTGTGACCTAGGTACTAGAATGTACTGGAATGGACAATTGTAAGTTACATTCTGCAGTCGCTGCAAACACATTAATGAATAATCTGGTAGCCACTGTCACAACATCACTGCCCTGGTAATCTTTCAGACCTCCATAAAGCTTATTGCAATTAAGTAACTTTCAATGTTATCCACAGTTTCAAGTATTGTAGAGCGTGGCATTCTTCCCAGTGGCTGGGAAACTAAAGACATTTAACCATACCCAAATATCCGTGCTTGTGCAGCAACAGCAATTTTCATTTCATTCTTTTGCCAAATATGGGACTAGAACTTCATTTATCTCATTGATGAAATATCATTCTATTGTCAAAAATATATTTGAGTACAAAATCAATATGGAGATGGGAGTTGACAGTGCCAGGTTTAAATTGTCAACAGATAATGAACTATAGATCTCTGTCTTGACAATAATGTTTGAATTGAATATATTTAATATTCTGACGTTTGTCGACTCTGATGGTAGATATTTGTCATGTCTTGAGTCATAGTCTTTTTCAGAGCTAAAGACTAAAAAAAAGACTACGACTAAAGACATGAAATATACCCTTTCAAAACTCTTTTAAAAATGACAAGTGTTTCATCCTTGTATTCTCATGCTTAGTTGCAAAGGCTGTTGATGACGGCAAGGTCTCCAAGGTTGTGCCAAGACCCACTCCTGGTAGCATTGACAATTTACTTGTTGCATTTGAAGCAATTGTGTGAAGCATATGCACTTTCCCTTACCTTTCCATTAAGGATTGAATCCAAAAAACGTATGAAAAACAGATTTCCCCCTCATCTTTAGCTATAGTGAGCCCCACACAAGGGCATGTTTACTTTCACTCATACATAACAGAAGCATGCATTTTGCTACTGGTAAGTCATACAGGTTTCAACACTAATTATAAGCTACAGGAAGCACAATTTGAGGTTTCCTTCTACTTTTTGGTTTACTGTATAATGATTAATTGCCTATGTCAGCATCAGTTACATAGATGTGCTCTTTTGCTTTGGGGAGAATATGTGCTCACTCATACATTGACAAAATGCTGCTTAAGAAAACCTAGCAAGCAATGACTTCTCATCTTCACTGTTTAAATCCTCTGCATTAGTGTTGCATTAAAACTCCTTATGCCATACCCTGTTGGATGATTGTAGTTGAAATGTCCTTACAATAAGCAAGGAGAGCAATATTTGAAAAAGCCCCCAAAATCGTTTCTACAAAGTGTATTTAAAATACGAACACCGAAACACTAGACAGCATGCTTATGACAGGTACCCAGCTTCTCTGTCTATATTTTAGTATTTGAATTTTGCCGTGGCTAAAATGCAGACACTGAGACCATGGCCAATGATGAATAGGCGGTGTTGGAGTGGTTTACAGTATGCTATGGTATAGTGCCAGGGCTAACAGATAAGCAAAAAAGCCCATGGGCCATGTTCCATGTGTGACCAAGTTCATGAAGTAGATCTGCTATTACAAAAATGTCAGAATTTTTAGCCTTGTCACCAAACTCAAAGCATGTCTGAATAAGTTTCCAAAAATTGTTCTAAAATTTCATGTTTGAAATTTGAATATCCTAACCTTTTTGTAGCGGGTGGTCAAAAAAATTGATTTTCCACACATCTCCAGGAGTATTTTCAAAATTTGAAGGCATCAGTACAAATACAATGACGGTGTGGGAAGCCATATATACCAATCATCATAAACTCATCCTTCGGCACAAGCTAGGGGTTGGCAGGTGCTGGAGAGAATGAGGGTAAATATTGTACAGCTACCAAATAATGACATCCAGTCTTGCGATAAATCTGACGTTCCTACACCTAGAATAGTTTGGGCAGAGAAGGATAAACCACTGAAAGCTCAAACTAATAATTTTCTCTCCAGGAAAACAATAAAAAACCCCAGATTTACATCCCCACATTTTATGCAGACAATATTCACTGTCAAGAGTGTGCAATTTGTAGTTGTTAAAGCACAATCTGAATTGAGTGATTGTACTTCCAACATATTGCATGTTACAAATCCTACATTGAAGCAAGTAAACCAATCCTTTGGAGTAGCCTGTAAGGTCGTCACCTTTGATTTTGTAAGTACGACTATTATCCTTATCCATCAATGTGTCCGCCTCCCACACATAATTGCAAAAGCCACAATAACGACTCTTCCTACATGGTGTGCAACCCAACTCTTGATCTCGGGTAGTGATTTTGCCCTCCTATATGTTACCATCGGGATGTCACTAAATACACACTTATGCTCTTCATCACATTGGAGATTGTTAAAATTGTTTCTCACAAGTTTGTGAGCTTGCGCACTTTAAGCTTGATGGCAAGAGAGTACTAGATTAAACCTAGTGTTACTTCATGCAACACTGGGGTTAGTAGGCCTGGGCTCTAGCAAGGAATCACGCTCTTGCTGCATAGCTCTTTCGATTTTGTGAAACGACCATCTGCTTAGGGTAAAACTGGGACATAAGCCAGAAAAACAGATTGAAGGCAGAAAAGGACGTGTTCACAGACATTGCACTAATCACTGTAGCACCCTTAAGTTTGCGAGGTAGATGGGCATAACAAATGAAGAGGTGAGTAAATACTCTGCCAGGAAGGGTGCAGGTTTGCTCTCACTTACTTATAAGATGAAGGCATAGGTCAAAATTTTGCAAGGCTACTAAATGTTGAATTTGAGTGGCACTTCACCTTTCTGAAGTTGCTTCCAGTAAAGCATGGAATTGATATGAAAAGCTCTGAAGACAATGAAGTATGGTAAAGCTGATACCCATTAGGCATCATTGTTACTATGCGTAAAACTGCAGGTGATGACGGTTTAGCATCGACGAGACAACTAAAAGATATTGTAGTGAGTAATGAATGAGAAATACCATCTATGGCATCAAATGAGCTGACAAGTGTTAGAGTATTTAAAACTGGAAGTAGAGTTTTATCTTGAATCTTTGCAAGGGAAAGGGTGGTGCTCCTCACCATGGCAACTACTCCTATTCCAAACTCTAACTCGTCACTGAACTTTCCATTGACACACACACAGCTTCTGATATCTACGTACATGCCCTGGATGACTCAGCCTGCCAGCTCTCCTAAACTAAGGCTTCTCATGGCCCATCATGACACTTTCTGGGCTAATCAATTAAAAGCATCCTCCATGTCTACACTGAAGAGATATAGTGGCTTGTATTTGCAGCAATATACTTGTCCTGCTTATTGCACACAATAAACAAGGAATACATGGAAGCTCTGCCAGAGACAAAGCATAACCCACATTGAGTCAACCATAATATGAATAAAGTGGTCCATCACATGCAGCAAAATAAGTATTGCCAATTGATATGATTGCTGGTTGAATATATGCCATTGAGACTAATTGTGTGCTACGATTGATGTTTGCTTATTTTTGCATGTATTTTAAGTTTTGCTGTGAACCAGATAAGTCATCCCAACGAGATGAATTAGCAAATATGCCTACTACCTTTGACTTTTGGTGTTTTAAACAGATGTTAATCAATCTTCCTATGTGTTTCTGGTGTTGATATAAAACTACCTCTCATAACATGTGTCTCAATGCCGTTCATACCCTGGGGGTCTTTTGAAGATTTGCACATTCTTGACACCAACATGCATCCCTGACAATACATTTTCAACTAGTGTTTATCTAGACAGAGGTGTTTATTGTAGACATGATACAATCTCAATTTTTTGTATATGTTGCTGATTACAAGGCATGCTTGCATTACACTAATTATTACTCACAATAAATGCAGAAGACACCATGTTTCTCTTCAAATGATCAAAGCAAGGTGACAAAACAAGTACCAAGTATCCCCCTGGGTATTTTATTAACAATCAAGACATGCCACTATATTTATCTCCAGAGCCTATGAGCACTGACCTCTCACTCAGAACTCAGGTAGTTATTGTCAATCAATCTAGAATGACCTATGTAGATCGATGAAGTAAACATTGCAAAAAGTGACTTGAACTCCAGACCATAGCTTAATCTACTATTCGAACAATCAATCATAGACTTAACACATGGTTGTTAGCTGGTGCTATGTCTACCTTTATATATCTGACCCTATAGCTGTTGTAGAATATGTTCCCATTTATGAATTGACAACCTGGACTCTCACCAAAAGGCAAGAGGCAATATTGAATACCAATACTTGCATCCTTCCCAAAGCTCTAAAATTCAGCTTGGAGAAAGACCCAACCAATCACATTTTCTTGCCTGGACAGTTGAATGTTTAACAGCCCCCTCCTTCTCAATTTTGTAAACAACATGAAAGAGAATCTTTGAGATTCTATTGTTGGTCTTGGTTAAATGTAACAAAGCTCAGAGAATGATGTATACCATATTGGTTATGCTTAAACATCATAGTGTCATGGGATCAATCTCCCTGTATTTGGTAAGTTGGTGTTCGCTAAACAGAAATCAAGAATATGCATGACTAGATAAGTTTTCTTAACATTTCTGTTTAGCAACTCAGGCTTCAATACTGTGCTTAAGACTTTCTGATTGGGTCTAGTCTTTGATGTTACATACCAACATTTGAACAGACATCCCTTCCCACTAAATTTGTAAAAAAGAAATCAAAAGACTTGTATAGGTAGGCTTAGGTTAGGGTATTTCGTGAGTGGCTATGTATGGCACTGGTATGTCTTCAACCATCCATGCATTTGAATTCAGATATATCACTATTTAGATATTAAAGTAGTCCTATACTGTAGGTCTGTTTACACATTTTGTAACAAAGGTACTCGTTTGTGCCTAATTGTTGGGGGTAAGTGGTAGGAGTGGGCATTATTTCAAATTTTCATAAACAGGGGGTCATAATAAAGTGCTATTGGGGTGATTTTTGTGATTTTTTCTAGCATTTTCAGCCTTTTTTGGATTTTCATGAAGATATCATAAATAGGGGGGCATTATAACATTAAATTGGGAGTCAAAAATTTGAAAAATTGCGATTTTACCCCCCAACAATAAGGCACAGAAGAGTAGAACTGAACAACGATAAACAATAGGCTTGACCATATGATAATGGCCTATATCATCACAGTAGTATTCAGTGCAATGTCCCATAGTTACATTCTGCAGTTTCTGTTATTACTTGTCTCCTGCTACTTATAAGTGTTTCTTAATCAGAGTCTTGGCATCAGAACATCAGGCATAAAAATTGCACTCTACAACTATGGTGACTAAATCAAGGCAGTACAAGTGACCTATGACTGAATACTATCAACTTGTGTTACTTTCTACTGTTATATCTTTGTTGATATAAGTCTTTGAAGCTTGTAATGAAAGTTGTAATGCAGAAATAACCACTACTTGGGATTCAAATAAGGTGAATGAATACTATCTTTAAGATTGGTCTATATATACAGTTTTGCATAACGT